>JARHVA010000328.1:767500-1072500 GCA_037957365.1 Torreya grandis
TCCACACAAAATTTGGTGTCCAAACTCCAAGTGTAGATATCATTTCTAGCATATTCTTTCAGCGAAATCAGGGCTAATTAGCCCTCCTAAGCCTAGAAAGTGAAATCCTTGCTCCTGAGACCCCGTACACATGTGAAAATTAAAAAATATATATATTAAATTTTCCCATGATTTCACCATGCTCCATGTCAATTTTGGTGGTCTATAACACTAATGAGGTACAAGAACCTTGAAATGGCCATTAACAAGCTTGCCTTTTTAGGCATTTTCTAACTGGGCCAAAAGGATTGAATGGTTTGGGAACTTATGAATGATTTATTCTATATTTTTTTATTTTTAATATGTAAAAAAAAGTCTCAATTCACATCTCCCATTTATTTTCATCTTTTTACACTCTCCATAACCTCCATTTTAACCTAAAAACATGAAAAAGTTTAGTTTTTGTACTATTCTGTATAAATGAAGGTATAGAAAAAACATATTTGGAGGACCCTATAAGAGTATAATACAACCTATGGTATGTTTTATGAGGAAATTTTTTCATTTTATTAATTTTCCAACTCAATCTTTGCAAAATGGTTCAAATTGGGGTTTTAGGAGGGTTTTAAATAGTTTGAACCCTTAAGGATGATTCATAAAGATGTGACATCCAACCCTTGATTAAATTACATAAATTATATATATATGACCCCCCCCCCTAACTATTTTTATCTCCTTGTCCTCCCATTATAGATTTTTTTATAGTTCCAAGTGAAAGAAAATGGCATATTTAGCATGTTCTTACATTCTAGGAGGGTTTGATGCATTGTAAGGCCAAATTGACTTATCTATGTTGTTATTATAAAATCCAGTGGATTTGATAAATATTTTAATTCCCCCTGAATATTATCCAATTCATTATAATATCCACTTGGTTTTATAAATGAGGTTAGGCCCCTTTAAGGCCTTAGGCCTAGTCTACGCCTAAAAGCCCTGACTATGTCCTTGATGCCTTCCTAGCCACTTTGAGAGGTCTGAGCATGTATGAATTATATAAAACACTTATCAAAATTTAAACACACATATCTCATCATATTTTAATGTCTTCAAATATTCTTACCATGCATTTTGGTCTTCTTGCACTATTTGACAAGTTTATAGGGTGTTTAGTCCCTAGCATGTCTTACCTCTAAGACAAAACATAGGTTATCTTCCATATTATCTTGGTCACATAGAATCCATGAGGAGTTTTCTTAGGTCATAAGGACCATATGTACCAAATTTTTGAGGTAGATGACCTCTCTAGCACATTTAAACACTAGAAACTCCAAGGCAAAATTTGTATGATCATGGTTGTGTTGAGGCCTTAAACCATAACTGTGGGTTGAATGGTTAAAAACCTTTATTTTAATTTCTTACCTTCATGAATTTATAATAATTAATATGAAAATTCTCAACATTATCAATTCACCTTACAACCTTTTTCAACTTATTATGGAGATCTTCATATAGCACTGAATACAAGCAATATCAGGTTTATAGGCTTCTTTATTATCACTTATGCATATGACCATAGTGAGTTAACACACTTAATTTACACATTCCTCACCTTTAAAATAAATTTAAAATGATTCTATAGTGACCAAAATACATCCCTCTTCTCTTAGTACCATGGTCTCTATGTTTACATAAGTAGATGCAATATATTACGAATTATATAGACTATCACTTCTAGGGTGAACCTTATATACACAACTCCATCATATTGGGAACTATTGGGTGTAATAATGAATCCCTAAAACTCCTTAGATCATATAAATTACAATTAAAATATCATATGTTCATTCCTTGCACATTCCACATTTTGCTCTTCTAGGGCACCATAGCCTAGCTGTAGGTGTCAATCCTGACTTGGAGCACCCTGTAGATCTACATCAGGATTGAAACAAGTGTTCCTAGTTCTTTATAATGAATAAATTAAGTTATTTAGGTTAATTTATCCTTATGAGATCAATTCATACCAAGGAGACTAGATTCTACTCTTACCCATCTTGACTCAAACCTTAAGAGAGATAATATGGTTGTAGGAGTGAATTGGAAACTTGAAGGTGATTTTAGTCTTAAGACTAACCCTTTCCTGCTACTTATAATCTCCCAAGCCATTTTTATAACATCCAATCACTTATTTATCCCACTATCACATGACAATCAATATATATCTTGCCAATAGATACTTCCCTAAGATTTTGAGTTTTGACACAGCTATAGGTGTCATCTTCAACATTTGTAAAGGCAAGATCATTGAGCAGATGTGTCTAGGCTTCAGTGACCTCTTGTGGGTATTTTATCTCATTATCCATTCATAATAATTATTTTCAATCTCCTCAAACCACATAAACCCTTATCCAAGCTCTAAACCTCTATCCGCATATGGTTGTGAGTGCTCTTTTTCCACTTGGTTGTAGGTGAGTATTTTAGGCCAGTGAGAAACTTGGAAGTAGATTGTGATGTGAGCTTTAATACCTCAACACTCAACTATGGATTCTGGATGCAAATGGAGTAAGGATCATTTTAGGATAAAAATAACATAAAAATTGGTGTAAAACTAATGAAAATCATAGTATGATCTGAGTATGGTGTATAAAACATGGAAAATGACATGAATTACAAATACATATGTGAAACTTGTATATATATATATATATATATATATATATATATATATATATATATATACATATATATATATATATATACATATATATATATATATATATATATATATATATATATATATATATATATATATATATATCTGTGTGTGTGTGTGTATATGTCAAAAAATATTTAAAATATTATTCACAAGATGACTTGTCTAGTGAAGATGTAAAGTTAAGATATTGGTTTCCAAAACCAATATTATCAATATAACATTGTATACATATATATTATAATATTCTCCTTCATTGACAAGTCTTCCATTTTTGTGATGTTTCTTTCATAGGCTTGCACTGAGACATATCTCAATGTTGGTTATAGGTCTTCACTTTGGAAGGTCTGAGAATCTAAACCCTTTACCTTTCCCTTTTATTTAAACTTTGGTTCATGTTATGGGTTTATATATTTCCCATTAAATATGAATCTCCCATAAATACTCCCAAACCTTTCTATGTATTTCCACAAGACTTGGCTTCTTGATACAAGACTGTAGGTGGTGTTTTATAGCCAGTGTATGGGCTGAGGGGTTGATGGTGATGCAAGACTAGTATGGATACGACATGAAGTGAAGGGGTAAATCCTTAATAAGACCAAAAAACTACACCTTATGATACCTCATATATATACCTAATCCATCATGAATTTTTAAGGCATAAAAATATCATACAGGGCCTAAACATGAAACCTTAAAAACTTTGAATACCTTAATTTTCATGAGGAAACCTTAAACTTTACAAAAAGTGGCTCAGGTGAGTTAGAAGGCAAGTGGTGAATTTTTTAACCCCTTGAGGCTACTAAAGATGTCCATAATATTTTTCACCATGTAATTAATAACCTCCATCACAAAAATAACATTACTTTTCAATTCTTTTGAGTTGTAAGTGAACTCTACAAGTGCCATTGGATTGCATATAGTCTATCCCAAAGTGGTTTACAAACAAGCATGAGTCCTCCTTCTTTAAGATATTATGAGATAAAAAATGGGGACATGAATTTTTTAAATTAATCTATAAGGAATTATATGCATAAAAACACCTCTGTAACTCTCACCTTCATCTCACAGCTCCTGACAAGGACATGAAACCTCAGCTCAAATTCTCTCAAAGGAGATATACTCAGAATGAAGACCTATGAATCCTTACTTGGATGTATGAAGTTTGACATGAATTATGTATTTATTTTATAACCTATAAATAATAATTCATTTTCTTAAAAACTCAATTTTTTCTCCAAAACTAACCCGAAAAACCATTCACAAAGATAGTGAAGGAAACATGGTTTTATGATATAAATACTTTCCTATAAGGATTTATTATATGAAAAAATATTAAAAGGAGAATAATTACCTATAAAATAATCCATAAAATTCAAAAATCTTCATATATTTTTGAGCTTGATAAACAAGTACAAGAATAGACCCCCTTCAGATGCATAGGCTATAGTGACCTGTTGTCACTCTTAGTGATTATTAATAAATATTAGGTGAGAAATATACAAAAAAATTAAAATTATTTAAATATTACTTTGACCCCTAATAATTTCTAAAGTTTTATATCCTAACTTTCTCTCCTCTTCCCATACCAAGCATTTGAAAATTGCCCTTCTAGAGCTGCCAAGAAGGTCAATATAGGAGCAAAGTTGGATTTTTCCATTTTTTCACCTAAAAATTCCTAAAACCCACTAATATGACCCTTTTATTACCCAATTAATCCTTTTTGGTTATTTTATCACAAAAATCCTTTGAAAACCAGTATGAATGCCTTGATAAGGCTTGTTTTTGCATTAAAAAAGCCAAATTCACTAAGGAGATTTGATTGAAATGTTTTAAAATGTGTTAATAAGTATTTCACATGTCTAATAAGATTAATAAATATGTAATTAATCATACTATTTATAATATACCATCAAAACCTTACAAAACCTTCTCTAGGGGTCATAAAATGGTTAAAAAATGCATGGAAATGAGTCATGATGTTAGTCCATAATGTGATCAACCTGATTATTCATATTTTAGGCATTTAATTAACTTTAAACATGATATTACATGCATAAATTCACTCTATACTCTTCTCACCACTGAAAATGGCTTGGAAAGGCCAAAAAATGACTAGACAAGCACAAGACAAATGAAGGACAAGACCTTAACTCATGTAATAAAACTTAAGTCCTTATAATCATGAATTATAATGATAAATTTAAGTACTTTTCAAAACTAATTTACTTACCAAAAAAATAAACTGACATGACATGCAAATTTTCAAATTGTAGGGGTGACAATTTGACATGTGAGGTCAAAATTGTCAACATTTTGGCAACTCAACTAGGAAGCATGCTTGTTATGCTTGAGAACCAGACCATTTACATGAATTTTAGACTTGAAATAAGAAAACTTCCTCCTAAAAAATAAGTAATGAAACACATAACATGGAAAACTAATTAATAAATCAAATGTGCAAATAGAGCACTTATTTGAGACAAAACATAAACAAACTAATTGTCTAGAACAACACTTAGAGGAAAAAAACTAAATAAATATGTACAAGGAAATTAACTCTCAATATCAGTGTTTCAAATTTATCCCATTAACTTGGATTAGAAGCTCCTCACCATCCATATTTTCAAGTTGGAACACATTGTGGGATTTGTAATTGGAGATTGTGTATGGGCCACTCCAAATGGAGTCAAACTTTGCATGCCTTCCTGGTTTAGCTATGTCCTCATCCGAAATGAGGACCAAATATACTTATTTAAAACACCATGAATAAGCTCCTTTATCAAATTCTCTCTTCACTTGTGCTTGGTAAATTTATATGGCGAGCATGGACTAATTTCTAATCTCTTCTAGCTCTATAAGCTTAGCATACTTGATCTCCATTGGTTCATTCTCCAATAACTCAAGCTAATGCACTCGCTATAAGGCAGGAAACTCAAGAGAAATGGGAAACCTTGATTCCTTACCATATACTATCTTGTATGGAGAGTTGGCTATTGATATTATGTACATGATCTTATCAACCCATAGAGCTGACTTTAACTTTAAATGTCATGACCTTTGATTATCTTTAATAATCCTTCTTATGATCTTCAACAAGTTCTTATTTGTGGACTCAGCAAGGCCATTGCCTTGTGGATAGTAGTTTGATGAAGTGTTGAGGTAAACACCATGTTTAACATCTCATTGGTTGATCCTAATTCCCACAAAATCCATGTTATTGTCTAAAATAATGGTTGAAGGAACCCAAAATCTAGTAAGCAACCCTTCATAAAAATCTAGAACATTGGATTTGTTTGATTCTTTCAATGGTACTACTTCTATCCATATTTTAAAGTAATTTGTAGTAGTAAGGATCCACTTATGACCTAAGCTTGAAGGAGGATTGATGAGGCCAATAAAGTCCAATCCCCATTGGACAAAGGGATGGTCCACCACAATTAGTTGGAGAGGTAAGGCTATAAGTTTCACTTTTCCTACAAACATAGCACACTGTTTGCATTTCCTAACCCATACATGACAATCACCAAACATGTTTATCCAATGGTTCCACCTCTTATTATTTTAAGGAGAGTAGTCATTTTTGATAAATTCACTCCACCATGTCCATCATGAAACTCTTCAAGCAATCTTTATGTTTAGCTTGGCTCTATACACCTTAGCAACATGTCATTGATATCTTTCTTGAAAAGAACACCATCAACAAGAAGAAATGGAATAGATTATAATCTAAAATATCTTATTTTTGAATCACTTAAATAAGAAGGATAAAGACCATCTTGGAAATATCTTATCAAGCTATGAAACCAGATGAAAGGTGAGGTATGATCAGCTATAACCTCTTCAACATTTGACACTAAAACCACTTCATTAGCCTCTTACAAGTCTTGGGATAGATGCTCACAAAGTCCTTTACCTCTAATCAACTTTATGACCTTGATTTCCACATCATACTCCATTACCTTCATTATCTAACCAGCTCTCTTATCATTTATATCTTTGTTTAGGAAGAAATACTTGATACTCGGATGGGCAACCATTAGGTATTTCTTGTTATTAGACAACAAGTATCTAAACTTCTTGAGAGACCTAATTATTGAAAGTACATGATTTTTGACAAAATAATACCTTGTTTCATACTCCTCTAAGCCTTGATTTAAGAAGGATGTTAGTTGCTCCAAGACCTCATGATTATGTTGCATAAGAATACTCAAAATGGTGTTCATGTTAGCATAAGTGTACAAGATGAAGTCTTTTGTGAAATTTGGATTTATGAGTGTAGGAGCACTAGCTATGGATTTATTTATCTCTTCAATAATCTTTATCCCTTCCTTGGACCAGATAAAACTTTGATTCTTATTTAGCATGGCTATAAGTGGCTTAGCTAAAGTGGCAAAATCTAAAATGTATCTTCTTATAAATTTGAATTTTCCTAATAAGCTTTGCAAGTCGTTCTTATGAAACTATTTTGTAAAAATCATTCCAAAGTGTAGAGAATGTGTGAAAGTTTTCCATTTTCATAAGAGTTTCATTACAATCATAAGTGGTCACAAAACATTTGTGCATCACCTTTATTTCCAATTTCTTTTTTAGTTTCATTGCAAACAGTGACTTTTACACCCTTTTCATTGATAGAATCAATAGGTAGTAGGTTAAGAGTAAGTTTTAGTGAGATCACCAAGGGAACTAACCCTCTCTAGAGATTCTCTCCCTTCTAAGGTCATCCACACTTTGGATAGATTCCATGTTCCAATAAGAGTGAGGAATAACACACTTTCTCTCAAGGGTACACTCCTAATTGACAACAGGTACTACATATGCTATCTATGTTAGTGTGGTTAGTTTTATCATACATACGTGTTTCACTTATTCCTTAAAGTGTTTTTAGATTATTATAAGACCTAGGTTCCATATTTTCTACTATCTACCCATTGAGGGCACATACACAGACACATAAATTTAGCATTGATAATTCACCCATTGGTGGCATCATACTACATAGCTTCTAATGTTACAGGTTGTATCATTATATACTACACTAATTTTTTTCCAACTACTACTATTATAGAATCATCTTAAATGTGCATCTTTGATCTTACAAAGATTTGTACATGTTATGCATAGTTTCATTCATATCTTTATTAGTTTAGATTTGATTGTATCTCTTTGCTTATACATATATTCAAGGGTATTTGAATATGTCATTTTTCTATGGATCTAAGCCACTTCCTTCAATGTATGTATACTTTAGATATGTGTCCATGTCCTTATGTGTGCCTTATTGATTGTGTATGTAGACATTTGAATATGTCCTTCCATGTGGCTCTAAGCCAACCTTGATTGATCGTTATGTATGTGGATATTTGAACATATACTTGTATGCATTACTTTATCACTCTTAGTGACATGTGCACGTGTCCCTTGTATTGTGGCTCCTTGGCCTACTTTTCATGTCTCATGTGTTTGTATGTATGTGTCATGACCATGACACTTGTCTCTTGGTTGTTACACTCACATCTAGTTTTTGATGCCATGAGGGACCTCATACATCTCCCCTTCCTCCTTGGGTGCCTTGGTGGACATCATGCCCCATACCCCTATGTAGTTTACTCAGATTATATCCATATTTTTTGTTCATATGTATGATTATATTATTTTATCTATCTTGACAACCTTGTGAATGCTAAATCTAGCATACATCATCCATTACCAACTTATGCTAAGACTATTTTACATTCTGATGTCATGTATACATATTATATTGGCTTATCATGTAAATGTCATATATTTTTAGTCTAACACAAATGATACATATTTTATTTTGAGGAAAATTATTTCAAAGGTTCAATAACTCCCCTCAAAAGAGAGGGCATTCACAAGGGTTTACCAAAGAGATCAATCCATCCTAATGCAATCAGAACATAGTTTTTAGTATGAAAACATAGAAAATAGAGCCTAAACTTGGGAAAACACAGTGAAAAATAGTCATATATAGATTAATCTCAATTTTTCATAAAAATATCACATTTGGTCAATAGTGCAGCATAAAGGACACTATCATAGTGTGTTATTGACTAGGGGACTGTGTTATTATCATGTAGCCCCAGAAATAGAAAATTCTAGAATTGCCAAAAAAGTTCAATAAGTATAGTCCAAGTTTACATAGTATCAATCATACATTGTCATATATGATTAGTTTATGCTCAATTATATGTATAATTAAATAGGTTTATTTAGATTAGGGGCATCATGCACAACATGATCACTCATATTTTAGTTTTAGATACTCATACATAGATTATTATGACTCAATCTAGAATCCATATACACAGATATCAGAGTTGGGGTATGTGTATGGCATATTATTCTCATATGTTTAGTTGGCACCAATACTCTTAGATGGAATGGTAGATCTATGTCATTATCCAAATTGTTGATCTAGACACCATTTGCACTAGTTTTTCACCAATTTTTCACTAGATTGATGATTTATTTCATTTTTAGTGGTTGGCATTCCCAAATGGCCCCTAAGCTACATTTCAAAGTTCCCAAGTGGCCCTTGATCCATTTTACATTTTAGAGTTTTTGAGTGACCCCAAAGACATCCTACATAGTTTTAGTTACATCACATAGCTTCAGTTACATTTCAAAATTTTAGTTTTAGATGCATCTTCTACCAAATATAGATAGGCAACAATAGATTCAAGGCCAGCTTGAGTTCTTGAGCCACCTACATACGAGGGTTGCACAAGCCATTAGTCCAATCCAAGTTATTCACATATTATGATCCATAGAATAGAGGTGGGCAATGATGGATTCAAGGCCCACTTTAGTTCTTGATCCATTCACACATGAGGATTGATCAAGCCATCAACTTAGTCCAAGTTATTCACCATTTGATCACCATCTACATGCACACATAGGATATCATCATGCTTTAGCATTGCTTCACATACTCAACAAGGTGTATCCATTCCTTTCCTCTTTCTCTCATATTTTTATTCAATTTTTTCCTTGATTTTGATGTTTTAAAGTAAGGGTTGATTCATCCATGTTTCATTTGTAGGACACATAATCTAGCACGCTTCATAGACTCAGACCTAGATTCATTGGCTTTACCTCTTAAGTAAGTCTAGGTACATTTATTTTCCTTTATCCTAGTCATTTCACTTTGTTGCATTTATATAATAAAGGGGGGAATGTAGTCATCTAAAATGTCATTTTAGTGAAATGAGTGTCACTTAAGATCGCCTTACCCTTATCTTAGCACTAGACCTATATTAGGGCCTCTTTTGATCATTTTACAACTTTTGTGCAAGTCAAATCCATTTCTAGATATATCAAAAGTAACACTAAGCCACCCCTTAGGCACTTAGGTCTCTTTTTCACCTGATCCTACCACCTAGACATTAGTGCAATCCTTTGGACTATAGCTCACTACATTATCAATAAAATGGCATGTTAATGTCCCCTTGTTCTTTACTCTCCTAACAGATAGATTTTTGTTCCTCAAAGAAAACTTGGGGTCAGCCTAGACCTATTTCACATCTTAACAAGCACCAGAACACTATATATAGACCACTTTCATTCATTTATCCCTTAGATGGAAATCAGATGCAAATATTCATAAACAAACTCAAAAATTGTTGTGTAAATCAAGGTCTTTGATCCCTATTTTTCCCTACTTTTGCATAGCGCCATCTACAGCAACCTAGAGCTCAAATTACTTAAATTTTTAGTCTCAAGTCATATTCAAAGAACTCAAAATAACACTCATAATAGAATTCACTTGCACTTACACCAACACTTATATTGGAAGAACTACATCAGGCTTGATCCCCTTTCAAGGTATTGGTATGTAGGCAATGCTCATCACATGAGGTGTTTAGGACATGTCCATTCCACCCTACTAATTCCCATATTTTTATACTTGTGCTCCTCAAATGCCCTAACAAAAATGGAGGTTTAGGGTTTCACATTGAAATCAATCAAAAATGGAATAGACAACAAACCAACATTTATTCACATAGGCATAAACCTCTCGGAACCAGGTGAAAGTCCACCCAAAAGCTCACTATCCTTACTACCATAAGGACATTAGTGTAGCACAAAGGACACTAGCATGGTGTGATACTATCAAAAAGACCGTGTTATTATTTGGGAGGGTTTTTTACTCTTAATTATTATTTATGACACCTTGTACAACTTGTGTACTAGTTTTCAACCTATCACTTATCCATCTCAGTCATTTTCCATTTAAGTACATCTCATGTAATTCATTACTATTTATAGAATAATCAGATATATTAACTATTTTACAAATCAAATATTGTTGATATTACTATATTTATTCCCTAATTTATTATTCTAGGATTTTAACACCCTAGGGTTTTACATTCCATAAATCCTAAAATAGTTAAATCAGATTACATTTTACTATCAAGTGTTACATTATAATATTTTGTGATAGTTACATATATGTTTTTACAAAATATTATAAGTTTGAAATGAATAACACATGGTATGCATAATCTTTATTTTGAAATGAATGATTGCAATAATAGGTTAGAATCTGTCACCTTAAAAGGTGGAGTGGGGGGGAGGTCAGGGGTGGGAAGGGGGGTTAGGGGTGGTAAGGGGGCAAGGACCAAATATTTTAAATTTGCATTTTTATAAATATAGAGCAAAGATGGATCAAGGACCATGAAATATTTTCTTCCATGATTAAGAAGTAGAGTTGAGTTGTCAGAACTTACTATAAAAGCTCTAATACTCAAGCAAATTTTATTTTTAGTTGTAGTTACCCAAGAGTGGCATCAGTACCATCAAATGTATTCATTCCTATGCTCATATTTTCATTTTCCTATATTCGTATAAATTTACTAAGACATTGACTACTTTATTTTGATTTTAAGTGTAATCCAAATTCACTAGGAGCTATCTAATGCATGTGGGTGGAATTTCACCAAAGCTTCCAGATGTTATATCCTTCCTTCCCTAGGTAAGTGTAAGTACATGTATTAATTTCTTATTTTTATTTGATGCATGTATGCATTTAATTGCACATGCACATCAAAGTGGGGAATTATATAGACATCTAATTTTGGTCCAACACTCTTTTCCATTGTGTGTTTATCATACATTTCAACACTATTTTACATATTTCACCCCTCAATGTTATATCTCAATCCTTGTATCATCTATCCTCAGATTCATGTCATATCTATCTATTATTAGTTTCAAGATCCTAGTCATCCATTCTCTAAGCAATCTCATCTCCAATCTAGGTTTTTTTCCTCATGGTACATAATCGACAGTCTATTAATTTTATCCTAAACCAAATTGATGACTTATTGATTAGTCCCTCATGCTATTGTGGGTCCTTTCCTTGGTTTGATTTCATGAGCCTTGATTTTATCTTATCACTCTATGTTATGGGTGACATATGTGCATCATGTATAGAGATCCCTATATATATATATATATATATATATTCTTGGTCATTTCTCATGTCTCTAACACTTAAGATATCTTAATCCATTTTCCTAATGAAAACTCATCAAGTCTTACCAATATGTCCCTTATACTTACTAAGGAGCTTGCATATTGAGCCTACATTGTATCTACATCTTGTGCAAAAATAAGTTTATAGCTGAAGTATATAATTATATTTAATTATTTAGGAGAGGAGATGAAGTCATTCATATCACTTGGGTTATGATTTCCCTCATATGCATAAAATAAGTACATTAAAATTGTTTTCAAGTGGGCGGGATATGTCATTGCACCTCTTCAAGAGATTTTCCATCTTAGCTAACTTGCACACACTATTTATTTCTACATTTAAGGGTTAGGTAAATGAGTGAAAGAGAAGAAAATACGTTTATTTTGACATTCAATTCCCTAAGTGAGCATATATCACCACTTTCCATTAGCCTATGCACTTACCATAAATATTATAGAAAAGGATCAAAGTACAAGTCATAAATAAATAGACACTTCTTAATCTATGTATGCTTAAGGGTTTTTAATAATTAATGGAGGTCGCATAGATTGACTATGGCATATAACATAATTTAGCATGCATATAATCACACATGTTTTATGAGTTAGTAAAATTTGAAGCCTCACAAAACATTTTTTCAATGTGAAAACATATCATACTTAAATTTTAAATTCAAAAAAAATACAAGAATTTCACAAGCCAATGGTTGACAACTTGAGACTAAGGTCTTCTAGATCACAATAACCCATTTTCAACAAAAATATTATAAAGAAGTAAAACATGATAAATCAATTAAAATAGATTATATTTTAGAATCATCATAATGTAGAGAATAAAGAATGAAAATACAGTTATAAGTAATTAAAGATCTTACTACTCATAAAAGATCTCAATACTCACAGTTTGTGGTAGCTAAACAATTAATGAACACTTTTAATTTTGGACGAGGTCTTCAAATTTAACATATGATGGTTAAATTTTTAATATACAAGTTATTTTGATATTTAATTTGTATTTTTACTCATCAAGAATGACAATCATATTTTTAAAATGGTTGTACTTTCACATTTAAAATTAACTAAAAACATCTAAACACCTTGTGAATTTCAACACTGCTTGGAAGGGTCTACAAAGTGAGATTAGAATATTTTCAAAAGAGTTAAATTAATAAGAGTCTAAAAAATGTGAAGATTAATATTAACAAAGACAATTAAAAATCAGATTTTGGAAAATAGGTTTATTATTAATTTTTTTAATCCACATATTTAGTAAAATCCTTGAGACCAATTCAATCTAAAGGTTGTTAGGTTGTGGAGCTAAAAGCTTCAACCCTTTGCAAACTGAAGGAACAAAGGTTGCTGAGATCCAAGAGCACCGACGTCGGCAGTAGGACCGACGTCAGTCGAGACCAGTGCAGAAGGCCACCGGCGACGGCAAGGAGTCGGCCGACGTCAGCAGAACCAGGCAAGCAGGGACCGGCGTCGGTCGCCTGTGTGTTCTAGAACTATTCGTTGCATGGACAATTAGTTAAGTGAACGAAGAGTTTGCATGTTAAGACCAGTTAGAGTCTTGGGCTGCGAGGATAATTGTCTAAATTAAGAGTCTAAGTTATTGTTTAAGTTAGGGATCTATTTATAGACCCATTGGCATGTATTGTATATGGATGAGATAGAAAGGAAGAGTTCCTTCTAGTTGTAAGTTCATTGAGTTGCAGGTTGTTGCAAGCTCATTGGGGATCTACATGTGAGTATGGTCTGTTGAATTGCAGGTTGCAGGTTCATGGGAGATCAACTTGAAGTGTTATAGAGTGCTTGGTGTACCGGCAGGGTTATTACTGATTGGTTGGTGAGGTGAACACCAATTCTGTGTGTGAGTTGGTTGTTGGGACCATTTTTTGTGTAGAAGAGTGTGTGTGAGAAGAATTACTGTACACTTGAGGTGTGGGAAACCTCTATAAGGTGGAAGAGTGTGGTGGCTCTTTGTAGTATTCTTTTCTGTAAAGTGTTAATACAAGATAGTGTATTGTCTCTCATATTTTGTGCTATTGGTGAATTCTAGTTACTTATGTTTCTGGTTATTTCCGCATATTTAATTGCTTATATTTGGTAATCATACTGTGCTCTTTCTGAGGAGCAAGATCCTAACAGGTGGAATCAGAGCAGGTGTGTTTGTTCTTGGATTCCCACCCCCTAACAACTGGTATCAGAGCTTTTGGTTGGGATACTAGCAGATTGGTTTAGATCTGGGTAGTGTGTTTTGATTACAGGTTACTCACAGGTTTTCTGTTTGAGTGGGAGTTGAGCAATGTCAGAAGACAGTCAGCTACGAATGGAAAAGTTTAATGGCAAGAACTACCAATTATGGAGGATGCAGATTGAGGACTATCTGTATCAGAAAGATTTGTACTTACCGTTGGGTGGGGTTAATAGCAAACCCTCGGATATGAAGGATGAAGAATGGGAGGTTCTTGATCCGAAGGCTCTGGGATCTATTAGATTGAGTCTTGCATCATCTATGATTTCCAGCTTATCACAGTGTAAGACAACGGTGGAGTTGATGGAATCTTTGGCAAATTTATATGAAAAACCCTCGGCTTCTAATAAGGTATTTCTTATGAAGTGTTTATTTAATCTGCAAATGTTGGAAGGTGGATCTGTTCATAGCCATCTTAGTGATTTCCATGGTTTGGTAAACCAGTTAAGTTCAGTCAATATTGTATTTGATGATGAAATTAGAGCTCTCTTAATCTTTTGTTCATTACCTGAAAGTTGGGAAGGTTTGGTAATGGCAGTTTCTAATACTGTGTCTCCTTCAAAAGTCTTAAAAGTGGGTGATGTTGTGAGTGTGATCTTGAATGAAGAGATACGCAGGAAAAGCACAGGTGAATCATCAGGAGATGCTTTGAGTGTTGAAGGCAGAGGAAGGCCAAGAGAGAAGATAGAGCGTGGGAGATCAAGGTCGAAGATAGGCAGAAGATCCAAGTCTAGGTATGGTAGAATAACCTGCTGGAAATGTGGAAAGCAAGGGCACTTAAATAGATTGCAGATCGGGTGAAGATCAGCATGAAGGACATGGAGAAGAAGCAAATGTTGCGGATTACATTGCACAAGATGCTCTGGTATGTTCTTTGGATAAAGTAGAATCTTGGGTTTTAGATTATGGTGCCTCTTTTCATGCATCCCCACATAGGGAATTTTTTCATGAGTATGTCCAGGGAGACTTTGGAGAAATTTGTGTAGGGGATGGTAAGCCTTGTCAGATTGTTGGCAAAGGAAAAGTGAAGCTGAAATTACAGACAGGTGACACATGGGTGTTAAAGGAGGTCATGCATGTCCCAGTTCTGAAGCGGAATTTGATTTCTGTTAGAAGTTTGGGTGATGAGGGTTGCACAGTAACTCTCACAGCGGACTCTTGGAAGGTTACCAAGGGTACACTTGTTATAGCTAGAGGTAAGAAAGTAGGTACGCTTTATCTATCTACTTGTATTACTGATTCTCTTTCTGGGTTATCTACTTCAGCTGTAGATTCAGAGATGTGGCTTAATAGGCTTGGTCACATAGATAAGAAGGAGATGCTTGTTCTTGAGTCAAAGAGTATGCTTTCGGATTTGGAAGGCATGGATCGTGGTTTCTGTATGCAGAAGAAGAAGGTGACGTTTCTTGAGGAATCCGATGTTAGTGACAAGAACAGAAAAGCCTTGTTTTTCAAGGAGAAAGTGACGGACAGAGTTCAGCACAAGATGCAGAGGAATTCTGAGCAGAGCAAGGGTGATTTGGACAAGGGTTTGATCCAAAAGGAGCTCGTGGGAAAAAGTCAGGTCTCACTAGAAAAACATAGAGACCGACGTCGGCAGGAAAACCGGCGTCGGTGTCCAGACAGGGACCGACGTCGGCTATGTGCAGCCCAACGTCGGTGACTCGGGGCAGATTAAGACCGGCGTTGGCCAAGGGAAATCGACGTCGGCAAGATGGCAGTCGCAGGGAACCGACATCGGTCGGCTGCAGACTGACATGTGACTGGCATCGGTCACTGAGATGAATTTTAGGTGGACAGCCAGCTATCATGGAGTCTCAAGCACCCATATGGAGGACTGAAGGTGTAAGTAAGTTCTTAAATTCGTCATTTCCCTTCTTTACACTACTTGTTGCTCACTTATGGTATAGGACCAGGAAGTTGTTAAAGAAGCAGAACAGGTAGATCCAAAAAATAGTGGGAGCTTGGCATGGATGAGGATGTGATTCCTTGGAGGAGAACCAAATAGGTGTTTTGGGTAGAGTTGCCAGCTGGAAGAAAGCACTGAGAGACGAATGGATATTCAGGATGAAGAAGAGCGGAAATGGATACGTGAGATGGAAGATCAGGGTATATGGTCTTGTATTAGCTGTAGGACAATGGAGGTTTGATCATTGTGTTTCTCTTTACTAGGTTGGATAATATTAGCTACATTATCCTATTTCTGTATGATGTGCTTGTTGCAGGGTTACATATACAGGTATTGCTGAACTAAAGGTAAAGCTAGTTCAGGGGTGTGTCATGGAGAATCTGGGAGCAGCAAGATTCTTTGGCATGAGTGTGTTCTAGAGACATGGAGGTCTTGTTGACTTTGTTTCAGGATGATTATGTGAAATCGGTTAGCACGCCGATGGTTGGACAGTTCACAAAACAGGTGTCTTGATTCACATAATGAGGTTGAGTGCATGGTATGTACTAAACCTGAGTTTTCCCAAGCAGTGGGAGTTGTCACAAGTTTGGAGTCAATTCGGGAAAGTAATACTGAAGGGCAGTTCAGTGGGACCAGCAGCAGGTGCACATGCTATGCAGGGTCAAGTTCTTTTTCTACATGGTTTGTAGATGCGGATGTGGCAGGTAATTTGGATGACAGGTTTTGCACTACAAGATTTGTGGTGGTTGGTCTTCAAGAGTGATCTTGAGGAGGGATACAAAGCCAAGGGAACAAACTAGACAGAGTACAGGTACAGGTTGCAGCTGTTTATCTCCAAGTGGGAGATTGTTAGGTTGTGGAGCTAAAAGCTTCAACCCTTTGCAAACTGAAGGAACAAAGGTTGCTGAGATCCAGGAGCACCAGCGTCGGCAGCAGGACCGACGTCGATCGAGACCAGTGCAGAAGGCCACCGGCGACGGCAGGGAGTCGGCCGACGTCGGCAGAACCAGGCAAGCAGGGACCGGCGTCGGTCGCCTGTGTGTTCTAGAACTATTCGTTGCACGGATAGTTAGTTAAGTGAACGAAGAGTTTGCATGTTAAGACCAGTTAGAGTCTTGGGCTGCGAGGATAATTATCTAAATTAAGAGTCTAAGTTATTGTTTAAGTTAGGGATCTATTTATAGACCCATTGGCATGTACTGTATATGGATGAGATAGAAAGGAAGAGTTCCTTCTAGTTGTAAGTTCATTGAGTTGCAGGTTGTTGCAAGCTCATTGGGGATCTACATGTGAGTATGGTCTGTTGAATTGCAGGTTGCAGGTTCATGGGAGATCAACTTGAAGTGCTATAGAGTGCTTGGTGTACCGACAGGGTTATTACTGACTGGTTGGTGAGGTGAACACCAATTCTGTGTGTGAGTTGGTTGTTGGGACCATTTTTTATGTAGGAGAGTGTGTGTGAGAAGAATTACTGTACACTTGAGGCGTGGGAAACCTCTGTAAGGTGGAAGAGTGTGGTGGCTCTTTGTAGTATTCTTTTCTGTAAAGTGTTAATACAAGATAGTGTATTGTCTCTCATATTCTGTGCTATTGGTGAATTCTAGTTACTTGTGTTTCTGGTTATTTCTGCATATTTAATTGCTTATATTTGGTAATCATATTGTGCTCTTTCTGAGGAGCAAGATCCTAACAGGTGGAATCAGAGCAGGTGTGTTTGTTCTTGGATTCCCACCCCCTAACAAAGGTTTTACCAAAAATAGTGACACTAGGGTATAATAACATAATTATATAGGTAAAACTATGACACAATGATATATCTAAGATAAATAAGTGGAAACATAGATCAAACCTAATTCAAAGAGCTGAAAATAGTAAACTAGCATCAACAAAACAACTTTGACAAGCGATGAAAACATACACCCCTAATAATTTGATTTGAAATCTAGAAGTAAATCTTGGTTGTATAGGTGTCAAAGATGCTCTATATAAAATTTGATTGTCTAGAACTCAAAGGATAGATTCAACACATTGATGATGCTATTGAATATATCCTGGGTATAAATTTTGCCTCTGAGTCTACCATACATGTACTTGTAATGAATATGTTCTACTATGTTGAATTTGTATTTTCTTATGTTGATGCAATATATATATATATATATATATATATATATATATATATATATATGTCTCTTTTATAACTGCTTTCCTGTATTATTGGGCATAATTTTCTAATGTCTTTTTTATCTTCTTGACCTAATTTTTCATAATCACTTGCAAGAATAAAATAAAAAGATTAGATGGGTCAGGAAACCTTCAAGGAGTTACAACTACATATCCCAAATATTATGATCAACCCCTATATAGTTCTTTGTCCAGTGTGAATGAAATTTTGACTAAAGGATTCAACTCCTCTCCCATATGTGCTATGTTACTACATGAACATTCACCTATCCAAATTTTGATACAAGACGAAGCTAAAACCTTGGATGAAAAGTCCCAAAGCAAACATTTAAAAATGTGAAGTGTGCCTAGACTTGAATATCTCTTGATGGTATTTGAACTTCTCAAGAACTTCTTATTCTTGTTAATCCTCCTTGTTATGCCATTAGATGATTTTATATATACAACAGTCTCAAGTTTGAATTAAAGATCTATTGGCATGCATCGCGACTTTAAAAAGTAAAGATTTGACATACACAGATCCACAAAAGAAGAAGAGGTAGATTCGGCAAGTTGCCAAATCTGACCTGGAGGAAGAAAGACTGGAAAATAAAGAGAAAAATGAAATTAGGCCAATAGAGACAAAATGAAAAAACCAAAAAGAAAAAAGAGGAACATGAGAGCACTAGATCGCACAGAGAAGAATGAAAAATACTACATCCCACAAACAAATGCCAATAAAATCATAATTTGAACCAATAATCCATATGTACAAAACTATACTGAAAACATTACAACAACAAATCTTGAATAAAATTTAGGTGTTTATACTTTAAAAATTTGTAGAAGTCATCATTTATTAAACTTGAATTTCAAGCTTGTTGACATAACCTGTAACTAAAGAGACAACTCCATGTAATCGAAAATATTAATGAACATGAAAGAAATTACATACAGGTTTGGGTTATGCATGGGATTCCAAAAAGGATGATTGATTATAAGCTCTAGTTCTTTGATGTCAAACAACCACCACATCCACATCTAATGTTAATAAAGTTTTTACCACACGTGTTGTGTGACTCACGCCATACCTCACCATATACTATAAAATCTAAAAACATAAAAACATCTCATCATTGTAATGTATTAGAAAAAAATCCTCTACCAATAAAAAATGTGAAACTTAACCAACACTTACAAAGTGATTGATTTTAAGTAGACAACTAATCAAAAAAATAAAATATTTAACATTTTTTAATATAATTTTATTTGATTAGTTGAGAATGTGGACCCTACCAATTTATAAATTCTGATTAAAATCAATCATGAAAAACATCCCCAAATAGACACATTTATCACAAAAACTATTCGAATTGATAGAATATGAGAGTTCAGTACACGATGCCTCGAGCCAGTATTGTGAATACGAAATCAGTTAAAACTTTGATGTCCGCTTTATTGCTCTGTGCTTAACCTATGTAGCAAGAGGCGAATCCGGATACCCTCACCATTTGAGAATCTTCTTCTTAAACCAGTGGGCTACGTTGTAAATTAGGCCGGAGAACAAGAAGACATTTATTATGTCGAATATGAAGAGGGATATAGACACTATAAGGCCCAGTGGAAATAGCCGAATTTTGTATCTTTCTGGCCTGAAAATGGATCGTTTGGAACTCGAACTCGTAACCAAAATGGTAATGGGAACAAGGCACACCATAATCCATACAACCACTGGTAACCATCGAGATGATGTGATGACCAGGTGTATCGCTGCTCCAAATGCTACCAACAGCGATAGCAGTGCTGACCACAACAAATAAAAACTGTATATAACCTGAAGTGGATCATGATGTTTCCCCACACCTGCATACTGTACTAGAATTGCCGACGCTGTAGAAGTACAAAACGCGAATGAGTCGCATATCACAAATAATTTGAACAGAAGAGTATTAATCAAGACAGCTATTGGTTTGTCTCCGCTATCAAGTCCTCCCGGCAAAGTGAACGCCGCTGCGAAAGAAACTGTGGCGATCAACACTGCATTTATGGATATAGTTTCTGCTTTCCACTGCGATTTTCCTGTTGTTCGCTTCTTCTCTCTGGTATCTTCCAGTATCTTTGGAGTCAGCACTGCACCATTTATTTGGAGCGCTTCTTTGATCTACATCACGGCCGTCCATACCAATGTGAGAGTGCATCTTTGAATCATAAAAACAACAAAAAGAACTTCATGGATTACTTACACTGTGGAATAGTATTTCGTCTTTCTCAATATTCTCCATTGCTATGTGTAATGGAGTTCGCCCTCTGTTGTCGCGATGATTAATGGATCCCCTCGATATTAAAGATAGTAACATATTTCTGAATCGAGACAATTCAGCAATGTCGGATATCTGTACCGCACTTAGCACAGCTAAGTGGAGAGGTTTCCTTCCGTCCCTGTCAACCAGTTCTCTACAGTCTCTGCCGTAATTCAATATAATCTTAACTAGATCATACTTTCCCTCTTTCACTGCTATATGAAGCGGGGACTGTTTATTAAAGTCCACTCTGTAACACAAGGAATTGTCTTTTTGCAACAGCAGTCTTCCGATCTTCAGGATTAATATAGAAGTTATCGCATTCCTCCAGAGAATAGGATAAGTAGGATACGGTGGAGATAATGCAGCCATATGCAGTGCCGTTCTGCCAAATTCATCCGCTTTTTCGGCGAGGTCAGGCCTCTGTTCTACAAGCTTTTTAACTACACCTACACAATTTATATGCTAGGGTTAGGGTTTGAGCAGAGAGTACAAAGTAAGGATTTTAGGAGGAAAGCTAGGTACCTAGGTGTCCCTTGAAGACAGCAGAGTGAAGTGGCGTTTGGCCGTCGGATCTGTTCATGTCGGCGGCGGAAGTCATGAAAGGCAACAACTTGTGGACGATGTTGCTGTGACCTTCCTCGGAGGCTGTAAACAGTGCCGTTTCACCGGCATCGTTAACGGCACGCGCCAGACCGCGGCCTTGATGACGGTCATGCTCCAGCAATATTTCCACGACCTTATAACTTCCCCCCTTTGCGGCTTCGTGGAGACAAGTGTTTCTTTCCCAATTTGCAGCGCTTAGAAACTCAGACACCTCCAAATCTCGATCGCTATTTCGTTCCATCAGTTGGAGCAACTTGTGCACCAATTTGTGATGGCCGTAAAACGCAGCGATGTGGAGTGCAGTATTGCCTTGCAGATTTTTAGCGCTGATAAAATGACACCCTGCTACCAAATCGTGTTTGAGCAATTGAAGCAAGTGTTCCACAAATCGGAGATCGCCGTGAGAAGCCGCTAAATGGAGTGCAGTATTTCCTAGCGGGGTGACCTCATGGAGAACTTTAGAGTCAGCCATGGGCAACTTGGTAAGTGCATAAAAATTTCCAGTCTCAGCGGCTCTGTAAAGCCGACTGTCCATTCCTTTGAAAGGATCGGCACTGCAACTGGCCGCGGCATGGGCAGTTTCATCCATAGAGCTTCAGAGAACCACAGCCACAATCTCGACTATGCAAATGTGTGGACCAGGGTTTCCCTCGCTTCTACGTCCGTCCTACACAAAACTAGGTGTGAAATATACATATGGCCCGGCACGGCAAGCTTATTGGATAAAGTTTACGTTTGTGCAGGTCAGGGAATTAGGTTGAAACACACAACTGCTACCCCACTTAAAAGAGTAGTATGTCACTGAATAACCATGATCAAGAAGTGTTTATATAGGAGTATAATAGGGTGGTTCCACGGAGGGGTAAATGTCATTATTTTGCAGTTGTAGGTGGTTTTATGTAATTTTAAATTTTACATAAAAAGTCATGTATCATAATAAGATTAATAGGATAATATTTATCTCAAACACTTATGATAAAACACTCTTGTTATTACTTTCGGTCTCGAACTCCTCAATTTCATGTTAAAATCTTTTATTCATTCATTTAGCTAACTTTATCTTGTGAGAATATGCATTATTACCATTAATGCCAAGTTCACTCGTAAATTAGAAAGAGCTAAAAACAATGTACATTTAAACCGATTTATTATTAAAACTTTACATATCCAACACTAGTTCATATCATTTTAAGTGTAAAAATAATAAGTGGACCATGTCCAAAGAAGAGTGAGAAAGAGACCATGTTTATTTAGTGACTTGTGGGTGGTGGACATAGAATGGTAATGCACCATCTTTAACTGTAAAATTAGTAAGTGAATAAATGGTGGAGAGAGAATGATAGTGCATTGTGGAGTGTGTTGCATATAATAATGTATTTACTTAAATTTATTCATTTTATTTATCCTTAATAATATTATTATTAGTTGACACTAACATCATGTGATAATCACTAATCTCACCCAACTTCATCTAATTCATCATTATTAATCTCATTCTCATCATCTCCCTTCATTACTCTTCATTACACTAACCTTACCTCTTCTCATTTCTTCATTAATTCTTCTAATTAATCTCACTTATCTATTATATTGTAAATTTTAAATTCACAACCTACCTACCTACCCACTCCTAGGCTTTCTTACAAGCTTACCCCTACTCCTCACCTAACCCTTCTTCTAATCCAATTTAATCGTCCTCTAATCATCATTAAATTTTCTAATAGAATCTAGAACTCTCCACCATCCTTCTCCTTCTCTAGAGAGTTCTCTCTCTAAAGAATTCTAAGAAATTTTAAATTTCTTGGAATTCCCTCCTTCCTCTCTAGAAGTTTCTTCTCTAAAAACTTCCAATGAAATTTTAATTCATTAGAAAATATCCTTCTATGGCCTATTTAAATCCATCCACTTTTCCATTGAAGAAACTAAGAAATGTGAGGAAAATCTATATGAAAACTATGATCTTCTAATGCATGAATCCTAAAGCTAATCTTATGGTATCAACTTAGTCTCTTGTCATGCAATCAAGCTAATACAAGTTGCCAAAATTCTGAGTCTACAAGCAATCCATCAAGTACATATCTTTTGGTCTTAAAGTGTGATCTTGATTTACTTGGGAGTCAAATGCTTGCTACAATTTTGGTATAATCACTTTAATCTTAATTTTTATTGCTGCCATTTTTTTTTATTTCTCAAGTTTTTGATGATCTAGAATTTGAGTTAATTTTAACATATTGTGTTTGTTTAATCCATTTGCTCAAATTTTTGACATTTGAATGAAGTAGATAATAAAGTAAAAGTGTGTATAACCTAAACCTTTTATTTGAGGAGGCGAGGCTAGATAAAACATAATTATTTTTCGTCAAGTTTCATAGTAAAAGATCACGCATCATAAAGAGAATGAACATTTCATAAGATTAATAAGACAATCCTTATCTCAAACAGTTGTAACAAAAAATTATCGTTATTACTCTAGATCTTATAAGTTCTTTCATCTCGTGTTAAAATATTTCATTCATTCATTTAACTAACTTTATCTTGTATTGTGAGATATCCCTCTACTCAAAACGGTTTTTCATTATTCATTTCAATGAGCAGGAAAGTTATCACAGAATCTTTGCGAAAGGATCCTGGTTTTGGGGAAATGCAGTGTTGTTCATTACTCCTTAGTTTCCAGATTTTGACCCAAATACACTCTCAGTCACCAAGATGCCAGTATGGGTGCGCCTTTCAAATTTGCCATTACATTTCTAGTATGTTGTCCATGAAATAGTTAATTCCTTGGGCACATTCATCAAAGACAATCATGTGAGAACTACAACGAGACTATGCACATTTCCCTGTATTTACATGGAGATTGATCTTAGCAAGGGCCTACTGGCTAAAATCATTCTCAGTCATGGGCAAACACAACACATTCAGGTTTTGGATTACAAGAACACCACATTTAGATGTTGTATTTGTAGATTACCGGGTCACCTACAAGCGACTTGTACCCAGGTTTGAGCTCTTCCACATAAAAAAGGGTTGAAATCAACTTCTAAAAGCTGGAGCCCTCGAGAGTAAGAGGTAGTGGATGTAGGTGATGATCAAGGAAAGGGTAACCAACATTCATCTCTACCTAATAAGACTAAAGATGGAGTACCAGATACACCTGTTGAAGTATTCATCCCAATTTTGGGGGATAGAGGAGATTATTAGAATACTATTTTGAGGACTCTATTAGGTGGTGTGAAGAGACGTCATGAATCAAAAAATTTAGACTCGGATAAGGAGTTGGCTATTCACTCGAATTTGGATCCATTAAATACAAACACACCTTTAGTTTATGAGACTTCTGACTTATAGATTGTCAGGGTGGACCCCTCACTAGGATCGTGGCAGGAAGTCAAAAAGAAGAAAGGTAAAAAAGGTAAGATTGATGATTATATGGGATATATTTCCCACTAATTAGTGTACCTACTTATTTTATTGATTACTTTTGTTGTTGTCACCACTTCGTTTAGTGATGACACATCCTTTTTAATGAAACTTTGTAGAAACAAAATTTTACTTACTCCCTTGTTTAAGATATTTACATCTTTTTCTTATATTTTTTTCTTTAGAATGCTATCTTATCTACAAAATGTATTTTCTATTTCTATTAATATGAAATTATGTATTTTTTCGTGAGAATATACATTATTACCATTAATACCAAATTCCCCTGATGCTTATGTGTATTTTCATATTCACTTGTAGATGATCAACAAAAATATACTCTCTATGCCGCCACCTCATAATAATAATAATAAAATTAGAAGAAAAAACACAAACGGACGGAAGAGAAAAATCCCCACCGGTATGGCGGTCGCCGACGATCCTTGTATACCTTTTATCTTGTGGTGGTTATCGAATTTGACTTCGTTCGACGATCCCTGTAAAAAGCAGTGTGCTCGTTACCCGTGTTTCTTTTTCACCATCACTCCCTGCTCATACTTTCCAGCTTGCTCTATATATGATTTGCATGGATCCATACTTTACACTAGCCAATAATTGATGCTTCAATGTTAAGATTTGATTTCAGTGGCAGCAAAACGTACACACCCCTTCCCTCCCCTCCACCATCATGTGACCTCATTCCCACAAAACGTCACTTTTTATTAAGGGTGATAAACCAGATATTATATATTTTTTTTTATCGAAACTTATTGATAGATGATCTTATTTATTATAATATTTGGGGAAATTCAATGCAGATGTGGGTATTATTGTAAAGAAGAAATGCAGATGTTATGAGATAGAAAGATTGAGGATAGAGATAGAAGAATTGGTGAGAGATTGTTTTTAATGGATGATGAAGGACCTTCTTTTAAGACGTGAGAGGAGACAGGGTCTAGTTTGTAGTTGAGGACAACAACATTTTTATTAGGACTTCTTTTGCTTGGCTTCCATTCTCATTTTGTTCTATTTGAATTTTTTCATGACAGTGTGTTAGAAGATTAACTGAAGGGGCTTGTTTTCCTTTTTTGGTTCTTTTGTTACCTTTTAGCAAAAGTTTGACGACTCGTAATTGTTTCTTATCTTTCTTAGTAGAGGCGTGTCCCTTTAATGAGTGGTATTTTATCCATTTTGATCGATGTTATTTGTTTTTTCGTTATTTTTACTTCTTTTTTTTGGTTTCGAAAATTGAACCCCTAATTGTATCCCAAAACCGATTCATAACTCCAATAAAAAATATTTACTCTATCCAATAAAAAATATTATTTATTAATAAATAATAAAATTTACAAAAATATTTATAATGAAAAAATCTCAATATTTATATTTTATAAAAAAAAATTATAAATTATTCAACTTTCAAAACATTAATTATATAATTAAATTAACTAATTTTATAAATTATAAATCATAAAAATTAATATATAACACATTTATAAATAAAATACATTACCATAATAACATAAAACAATAAATTATTTATTTATAAACCCAAAACTAAAATCATATGTATATATATTTAAAACCAAATCCTTAACTATTGAAATATCAAACTTTAATATGACATAACCACCACATTTAAAACATAAATTATAGGAATAAATATATAATAAACCTCCAAATAGTATGTTCTCATGCAATTGACCATTTATTTACTATAATAATAAAATTTTAAAAGTACTCATTTAAAATAAAAAATTATAAACGCATTTTTTTAAAAAGAAACTTGAAAGTCTTCTCCAAAAAATATTTTTTAATTAAAATTTTATTTAAAAAATACAATTTCATTTCATTTGTATCAATGATTGTAATAATTGATTAATTAGTTCAATATGTTAATAAATATGAATTAATTTAGTCTCAAATCACATCCTATATTTATAATTAAATTTAACAAATTCAAATTAGTTATAATTATTTTTATATTTGTAATTTTGATAAAATTAAAGTTGATAAAATCATATATTACATTTTATATAATTGATTGAATCATAAATTAGATTCACGAGACTTAATTTGACTCAAATCACATTTTCTTTTACATAAATTGATTAATTAAATCAATTTACGATAAAATCAAAATTAATTTAATCTTAAATCATCACCCATTTTTTATATAATTAATATTATACTATAATTTTTTTTTAAATTAATAAAAATACACTTTTCAATTAAAAAATACAATCTAATTAATACTCATCTTATTATAAATAATAATATATTAAATATGAATTTAAAAGTAGAGTGTATTTTTCACTTTACAATCATTCAATCTCAACATCAAGTCAATTGTCACATTTAAATAGATGTGGAGAAATAAAAAAACTTAAAACAAAGGCTTATCACATCTTGGGATTGGGAAGTCAACTAAGATATATTTAAAAAAAATCAATTAATATTACATCGAAGAGCATTACAAAACCTTTGATGGCTCCGAAATAACGAATAACTAATGGATACCAACATGCACATTGATTCCGTGCCATTTTTTTTTGGGAGAAGGTGCATAGGCCCCTCAAATAAATCAACAAATCTATATTAATTTAAAGTGTTTAAAAAAACTATGTTTGTCATATACAAATACTTGTGGCCCCGGGAAGTTTGGTTTTATATCAAAATGTAATAAACTTACTTATACGATAGGCAATGATATGTAAGAACGAGAGGTAAAAGTGCTATGTTAGGATTTTGGTTATGTTCATCGTGGTTGTTATTTTTTATCAGTTTTTGAATTATATCGTGGTTTTTGTTAGTATGTGTGAGATAATATTATTTATTAGCATTTATGAGTTTTGTTTTTGGGTGCATTGAGGTTATATAATGATTTTCTTAATTTTTTATTTAGTTGTTGAAGTCGTGATAGACGAATAAAGAGTTCAGTACCATGGCACTGGCTCTCAAACGATCGAGGAAAATTGTTCCCAAAGTATATAATGAGGTAAAGTTTCTCAACTTGATATTATTATGCCTATCCCTGAGTTTAATTTTGCATGTCAATGGTTGGAGCAATTTTACTTAATAGAGTATTTTGTGGGTCGTGTCCCCTCTAAAATCATGCTTAAGACTTGGGTTCAATCTACCTAGATCGCTCATGGCATTAAGCTAGAGGGTGTCCAAAACATGACGAAGGGATTTTTCCTGCTACGTTTTTTTAACCCTACCCATGCATGGATGATATTGAACAAGTTTGTCACTTAATACATATGTACCTCTTTGTTGGTGCTCTATCTCTGGACTCATGAATTTGGTGTCTCAGATCATGCTCCTCTGAAAGTCCCCGTCTTGGTGGAATTTATCGATTTTCCTCTTCCTTGTTGGCATTTCATCAACAAAATTACGACGTTCATTCGCTGTGTTATCTATCATGAGCCTACGAGATTCTATTATGCCCGACCCCAAAAATGAATCTGTGTTGAAGTAGATCTCTCAAGGGATCTTAAAGAGTTTTTGGAGATTCAAGTTGGCGAGTCTTGACACTCACAGTGGGTCCTATATGTCAACTTGTCCAACGTGTGCTTCTATTGTCAAGCCACATACCACAAGATCAAGGGATGCCCATTGTATTTACCTCATAATAGGCAACTCCCAAACCTGATTTCGATAAACCCAAGAGTCCTCAAAAGGATGGATGGTAAACTATTGGGGGATGAAAAACAATCGTAATAAGGGACCTACTCATCTAATTCTAGTGAGCAGTAACAAACTGTCTTCCAGTTCTACGCCTCAGGGACCCTTGCCTCCAGTTCAACTTGTTAGGGAATTACCTGTTAATACTCAACCTACTATGGAGCACACCCATTCGAAGGTGGAGTTGTCAAGCTGCTACCAATCGGGTTGCTCAGCGTCAAGAATTCTTGTTCTCCAGCAATGAGTAATTCTCAAAGAATAGATATGAATCCCTTGAAGGGCTCAATTCAAAAGATATGTCTCTCAAGACCTGTAATATATGAATTATTATACATGGAATGTCTAAGGTTATAGACTCAACTTGTAAGTACACAGTCAGAGATTTTGGGAAAAAGTTTGCAAATATGGACATTCTCTACTTGTAGGAAATTAAGGTGGCAGGTTTCCTTCTCTGCACTGTCAAAAAAGTGACACGGCCGAATAGCTTAATGCTGACAAGTAATCATGAATCAGGATGTGGTGGCCTCATGACATTTATTTCTCTAAAATGGTGGCCACATCTCATGGATTCTGGATGTGTCCCTTCACATAGTATCATTTGGCCCTTTTCAATATAAAGAATCATTCTTTTGGCATCATTAATGTTTATGCCTCAAATGATGTGTGTGAAAGGATGGCTTTGTGGCTATGGATTTCCAATTTACTACCTAATACCAACTGATAAATTTTTGGTGATTTCAACATTGTGGAAATACCTGATGACAAGATTGGCCTTCTACCAATGAGATGGACTGTTGGTGAAAGAGAGGCATGGATTTTCATGTGAAATAAATATGGGTTTTATGACACCAACATTAGTCATCATCCCATGTTTGTAGTTTGGTACACTTAGACCAACCTTTGAATTGGCTCTGATCGTGTGCGAATTTTTTTTGGTTGTACCATACTCTACACTCAGCGATACTTTTCCTTCAACAATACTTTTTAGCTATCGGTTGAAGCTTTGCCAAATTTTGTCCTTTCCAACCATTCACCTATCTGATTCTGCTTTATTTGGTAATTCATAAAGATAAAAATTAAAAAAATACAATTTTTCCTAAATACCACCCTACTAGACCATGGTCCCACCATTGCTCATATTCAATAGGTTTGGAACTTGGTCCCCCAGCCTACTCACCAACCAAGTTGGATTCAATGGTGGGTTGATGCACTCAATCAGATGACTAAATTTATCAGAATATATGGCCACTAGATGGCCAAGATATAATGGTGCTCTTATGTAGCCACCTCCTTGGCGCTGAGTTGTGCAGTGGCAAAGCTTGAGAAAAACCCTTACAATGAGAGTTTGCAAGTGCAAGTGGATGGATTATGGAAAAACATCCAAATTACATACAAGTAAAATTCTCATAGATCCCAAATTTGCACATGTCCACACTATCCCAAAGTGGGGGATAAAGTCTCCAAATCATTTTTCAAATGTTCAGATCCAAAAGTCCCTCCTAGTAAATTCATGCCATCCAAGAGGATGGTCATTACCTCACTAAGATACCTAATATGCCAAAGCCTTCATTAGACATTACCAGCAGGTTTTTCAAGCTCAGGAACCTTCTTTGAAATGTCAACAAGCACTTGACCAATGCCTCTCGGTTGTTCCAAGTAAAGACTATCCTACCCAAAGGGTTACTTATGACAAATAACTCTATTTGGAAGATCTTTATGAGGTAGTTATACATATGGCCAATGATAAATCCTCAGGGTGCAATGGCTTTTCATGTGAATTTTACAAAAAAGTGTGGTATATTATAGGACCTAATCTCTATCAAGTATATTTTAAAGCCTTCTATAGTCAATCCTTGGGCCCAAGTATCAACATAGGTCATATCAAATTTATCCTAAAATTTGGCGACCTTGAATTGATTTATAATTGGAGACCAATTATCCTGCTTAATGTCTCCTACAAGGTTATCTCTAAAACATTAGTTTTGTATGTTTTCCACCTTCTACCTTTAATTATTCAACCTGAGAAGATAGGGTTCATTCAAGGTAGATACATCCTAGATAATGTTATTTCTATTTGGGAAGACATGGAATGGGCTCGTTATTCCAATCAGAAGGCCATGTTTATAAATATTGGCTTTGAAAAAAGATATAATCAAATAGAATGGCCATTTGTTCTAGATATGTTGCAAGCTCTAGGTTTTGGCCCTACCTTCTCACAATTAGTTTGTATGTTATTTTTTGATGCCTTATCCTTTTTCTCCATTAATGAAGTTATCTCAGAGTAGTTTTATTTTTTCATATCCATCATATAGGGTTGCCTACAGGCTCTAGCTCTTTATTTTCTTGCTACTAAAGGATTTGACTATCTTCTTGCCAACTCCCAATCTCAAGGCCTAGTATGTGGCATTTAGGTTTTATTTGAGGAGCCCATCCATATTCTTAATGGGCATTTTGCAGATGATTCCTTCCTCACTCTCATTGAATATGAGGATAATATTGTTAACACTATGCATTACTTTGATATTTTTTGTCTTCTTTCTAGCTGTTCGATCCAATGGTGCAAAACCCATTGCTATAAATAGTCCTTCTTACCCTTGCCTCCTTAGCTAGATCGATTTGAGTGGAAATTGATCCAACACTAATGAAACATTTAAATTTTTGGGCATACCTTTTTCTTTCTAAGCCTCCCCCTTTACACTTTGGCAATATGTGGTGGATAGGGTGGAAAAGAAGCTAATGTATTAGATCACCAAACCCTTATCTTTGGATGGTAAATATCAAATTTGTTCTAAAGTGCTTACAGTCACTCATGTGTATTATTCATCTTAATGGGTTCCTTCCAAGTAGTTATTCTGTAATCCTGAAAAACTACTCAGAGACTTCATTTGGGCTAACTCTTCCACTGACATAGGTTTTCATCGGGTGGCTTGGGACTATTATTGCCTTCCTTAAAAGGTAGGTGGTATGGGCTTGATCGATGTGTCTTGTCAAGGTTTGGCTCTCTGTGTCAAATTGATTACCTGAGCCATTGAAGTAAATGCATCTTGGAAGGTGCTCATCTACAATTATATTGCTTATAACTCCTCTTATAGGTAGGCAACTTAGAAAGGCATGGGTTTTGCTAACCTCCTTAATCTTGTTTCCCCTGTGAAAGTTGTGGGGTATTTTGTGATAAAAAGAATCTAAAAAGCTTGGGAAATAGTCAAACCTTGGTTGTTACAAAATGACTCTAGGTTTTGTGATGGCCTCTCTATCAATCAACACTCTCTATAGTGGTCACCTATCATTAAATTTCATGTCATTCCTCTTATAGAGGTGCCTTGGATAATTCCCTTAAATTATTTCATAGGGAAATTCATACAGTTCAAGACTTGTTTTTCAAATTCACTCACTTTTATCTTCCCTAGGGTGAATTTAAATTTAAGTAAAATTTTTATGCTACCAACATATAATCTTATGAAGATATTATGGAAGCTATTCTAGTAGAATTATTTCACAAATCATGGTTAATTCTCCCCATCCTTAGTGGAAAGACTGGAATTGGTATGATGATATCCCTTTCTAGAAATACACTGCTTCAAAAGGCTATGAATGGATTTCACCACATCTACCTATGTTTGACAAGCTTAATGGTCATTTTAGCATTCAATCCTCCCCCTCTATTTGGGGAGATGATTTCAGATAGTGTGGGATGTGTGTGTTGAGCCTAAGATGGCCCACTTTGCCTAGTGTTTGCTCCATAAAGAGCTTTATATAGGAAGGAGGCTTATTCATTTAGGGGTCTTGTAGCCTTAATGCCTTTTTTACAGATATCTCCAGACTCTAATGCATATTTTCTGATTTTGTCCCAAGGCCCAAAGTTCTTAGGTTTGGATACATTATTTGTTTGGCCTTATTGCCTAGATCCCTTCAATTAGTTTCATACTCTTCTAGGTGATAACCCATAAATACCCCCTCAATTCACCCAAGTCTAGCATGATTTCAGAGTGGAAATTATATTTTAGATATGGAAATAAATGAATTCAACATTATTCTCCAATGTTTCTTCTGAAATTCACTTTTCTACATATAATAAGGCCTTAGTTATTTCCAATGTACTTCTACAAATTCAAGTGCAATCTAACAAAGTCAATATGGAATTAGATTACCTGTAGTAGTTGCTTCATTACTAAGGTGATGCCACCTGAAATTTTTCTCATGTCCCCCCTCCCATCTATGGAACTCACCACCAATATGTGACAATGGTCATCCTCAAGGTAGTCCTTGTCGTAGTTAGTCTCGTCAATGTTCTCACAAATATGATAATATTTCTCCACTATGGTGCCACTTTCCTCCCCTGACCTAGCATGGAGTTTTAATCTCTCTGACTCCTTTTCCTTCATAATCTAATGGGTGTGGCTCTCCACCTCTTTTATACCAGCACAGGTGGATCCTCTTTCTCAAGAGTTCATAGGGTGGAAGACAATTGTTACCAGATAAAGATTTCTCTAGGCTTGCTTTGGCTATTTCTCCTCACCATAATGTGCAAGTTTATGAGATACAAGATGAGGATGATAATCAAGCCACCAATTCTATATGGGTCCCTATTTTTGAAGTTAAATATCTTCCAAGCTTCATCTGGGGTGATCCCCCTGATCATAACCCCTCCACTATTGGTCTCTTTGTTACCTACCCCTTTAAGTGTCTTTTTTTTAATGTTCTAGAGCTTTTCTAGGCTCGCTTAGTTTTTTGTTCCTTGTCTTTTTTGCCTCATTTGTGTTTCCTATATTAGACCTAGTATGTCATTGTGGCATGTTCTTTTACCACAAACCCTTATTTATGAATAGTCTTATAATTTTGACATTTTTATATTAATAATATAGTTTCTATTTCATCCAAAAAAAACTTACATGTAATTGAATTTAATCATATTCAAAACAATAAAAAAGAAAGGAATAATATATATTTTTAGCACAAATATGGAGCATATGTCACAAGTTGAAAATATAAAATATATCTACATGACAATTGATGAAGTGAATTGAAAAAAATTAAATTAAATAAATAATGCTTCTAGAACTGTAGAGCCATCCTTGGGATAGTAGGTACATTTATCACATACAACAAACACATATAAAGTTATTTGAAGACATTTATCATTAGGTCTAGGGATCCAAAAACATTGCTTACATTTCAAAAATTTCACATAAATATGTGTGAATTTGGTCATCTTTTTCAAAACCCTAATAGGGTAGCAAAACTTACAAATGGATAAATAAAATATGTGTTTTGGGACATGTTCTTAGGTTTAGTATGGGTTTTAAGCATTGAATATTTATTGGGTCCCTCAACATTTAATAATGTCTAAAACAAGCCAAGTATAATGCACTTTAGTTAGGCAGTCTAGTGTGATGCAATGTCTACTCTATTATAAATTTCAACGCTATAATGAATGGTTGATTTATTCTAAATTGTAGTAAACAATGTTTCATAATATCTTAGACTCTTGATTTTTTTCTCTAAATGATTTGATTGAATCCTTATGTATATTCATTATATGTCCTAAATACACTAATACATGTGTGTATTTAGAGACATTTAATTCAGATTAAAACCCTATTTACATGCAAGCTGACATATAATAGGTGGGAAAACTGACAAGGAAGGGTCTATTTTACCCTATTTTTTATAAAATAATAAATGTGTTGAATCTAATAGGTTTTAAATTAAATATATATTAGAATGCTAAAGATGTACAATAGTTAACAACTCTTATTTTAGAATTTTATAAATATAAAAAATTGTTATTTTTTAGAAAATACTAAAAAGAAATGTACTTAGCTCAACTCTGAATTTATGTTGACCATTTTAGATATTTGAAAGTAGAAATCAATAAAAGATGCAACATGCATGCTCAATATCAGTAACATGATGTGACACTATTTTTTGGACTAGACTGTAGTGTAGGCCACTCAAATCTATTGACTATAGATTTGTCCCAATTGATTATGTCTAATAATCGATAAGGAAATGACATAAACTAATAAATCTTATAGTGATAGATCAAAGATAGAATCTAATAATATTATTTGACAAGACCATTTTATGTGGATAATATTGTAGGACACTTATGTCCATTTACCACAAGCTTGTTTGCTTAGACTATGATGAAAATATAATTGTTTTGTATGTGTCTGCTAAGATATTTCAATTCATATTATGCCACATAGAATTCATTTTTTTCCTTATTTTTATCTTTGAAATGATAGGGCACATTGAAATTTTGAAGCCTCTACAAAAAAGTGAAGTACAATGGGTTGAGTTGATCTCAATCACCCCTTGATAATTGATTGTTTCCTATGTGCATAATACTCCAAGGAAGGAAATCAAGCTCATGTAGTTCTCCCACCTAGAGTGATTATGAAATTATGCTCCTTGACTATGTGTATTCATCTAGAAATATTACTTTGATACTTGATAATAATAGATCTTGGCTTATGGTTGCTCCTTGTGAATGATCTTGAATTTGGAAAAAACAGGGAAAATTTTCTCAGTGTGCAATAGTGTGTAAGGTAGGAACCAAGGGATAGTAAGTAGGGATAATGAATGACCTTTGATGTGTATTTATAGGCAAACCTTTTAATAATTTACTTTAGCCGACCTTGTGAAATGTGCAAAAATACCCAAAAGATTAATTTAAAATTTATAAACTAGACGTTATTTAGTACAAGATGTGGTCACTTTAGGTGGATAAGCTTGTGGTAGTGGTCATGTTTTCCTAATGTGGATTGCCCCAAAAATTCAAGGACCGTTTTATTGATATAGAGACAATATGAATGTGGTATGAAGTAATTTGAGAATTTGACTTGGAAATTTTAGTGTAGCAACGACGACAATCAAGGGGTGGAGCCCACATATAGTTAAATGGCTTAAAAGAAAGGTGGGATAAGAATAATGTATTTGGGTGAAATTAATATAGTTTAGTATGTGTCAATAATTACCATTATCAAGTACTTGTGACCATATTGATGTGTCTACATTTTTCCCTATTTTATTTTAGTAATCAAATTGTTAGAGTAAAGGAAAAATAATTGAACATGCATGTGTATAAGACACTTTATCTTTGAGAGGATATTCCAATTTTGTATGACACTCAAATTTAGTATATTATGTTATGATATATATAATTTTAAAGACTATGCAAGCTAGTAAATTAAAAGAACAATAAAATTCCTATTCTAAGACCAAACTAAAACCTTAATTAGAGCTATTCAATCAAAGGAAACAAAACAAACATACTTACAATGTACCCATCTTATCAAAAAACTAAATCACCTTCTCCATTGATGAAATTTTATTTTTTATTTCAAGGTGATATGTGGATGTTCAATTCATTCTCTAAGGAAAAAGGAGTTTCAACATCATATGGACACAATTTCTTGATTTTTTTATGGATGCACAAGATGATTTTAGTAGCACTTTGATAGTTTGATAATGGATGGTCAAAATGAATGATAACACTTCAATTTATAGGATTTTAGGTAAGTATATGAATGGTTAGGATAAATCTTGGTTTATTGATATATGTTAATTATGGATGGTCAGATTTGAGTCCTCATCCATATGGAAGAGACCAATTCCTCATGTTTGAGAGAAAAGAAGAAAGTTAATTGGTAGCTAAAAATGTCTTATGAATGAGTCAAGGTAGTTGGATGACTCACCAATGTAGTTTAAAGTTGAAATGGTTACTCAAAAATTAGTTGAGTAAATTAATGGGGTGGCTAGATGACTCAACATTTGGTTGAGAGAAGTGTGGAAGATGTTTTGTGAGTTGGAAATTTTGGATTTTATTAGTTTTGTGGAATTATTGTGCATGGACAATTAATTAATATGGATTCATTAATTATTCAAAAAATGGAGGGACATAATTTTAGGATGAAATTCAGATTTAGGGAGGTGATTGATTTAGTGTGCCAATATAAAGCAAATTTAAATACGACATTAAATATGATGGAATTTAGGCATCTACATTTGCCCTTATTTGAAAGGGTGTTGCAACTAGAACAATTAATGAATTTTAAAATAATAAATTTAATTAGAATGTAAATATATGTATAAAAAATATGCCCTAGTTTTTCATGAATGACTATGAATGATTCTCCTTCGAGCGATCATGGGGAGAATGGATGTGGATGAGCGCTCATAATGAAGGAAGGGTATATGGAAAATGATGGATTTACTACCATAATAAATGGAATGACCATTCTTGGATAAAATTATTGCATGATTTTTAGGCTTATTTAAAATGCTTTTCCTTGAGAAAATAGTTTCTAGGAATTTGATTATAGAAAATAATATTCTTTGAGATAAACTACACACTTGATTTTTCCCCATGAATATTGTAACATGGAAGAGGATTCGGGAATGATATATCTCATTGATAAGATACATGATGAGAAAATATAAATGTATTTTATAATATATGTTATTAATTTACTTGAGTGATTTTCAAGCAAAAAATAAAGAAATAAAGTATTCTGGTTATTTGGTTGTTTGACATGGACATGACAATGAGAGAATACAACATGATATAATGAATGAATACGAAAAAAATGATGATATGGATTATATAGTGGAATGATATTAACCCATGGATGTCATTAACCCATTAATACTTGCATATTTTGATTGGATTTGATAATGGAATGATTTTCCCAAGAATCAATATATGTAAGGAGCGGATTGGGACTAATATATTCTGAGATAAACTGCATGTTTTGATGCACCCCAAACAATGATATATACAAGAGGGTATATGTAGGAATGATATATCCCATTGAAAATATGTGAGATTTGATTGGATTAAATGATTTATTGATTGATTTGATTTAAATGGGAGAAAATATGGATGTCATGATTTGTCAGTTCTCAGTCGATAGATGTGACAAATTGAATGGAAAGATTAGAAATTGATTTTGGATAGTTTGATTTAGTTGATTGATGTGTAATCATAAACAAATAAGGTAATTAACTACATGGATTAATGATGATTTATCACATGATTGGATAACATGTATTATGCATTGTTGGTAGATAGAGGTGATTATGGGATGTATGGTGAATTTAGATAGTATTTGAATTGGTTGACGTGTGTTATGGATGTGATGTATGTTTGTATGTGAGGTAATGATGTAGATTGATTGAATAGCTATTTTATATAGTCTTTGCACGGATTTAAAATAGGATTTATAACATAATTTCCAACTTGATTACAAACTTGAATGGAGAAACCTTATTATTTATCTTACACATTGATAATATGCACCAATTATATGGAAAAACTATGAGGTTTATTATGTTGTATGTGTAGGGATTGATATATTCACAAGTGCAAGATATAATGCATAATGATATGAAAGATCATAATTACATAATTTGTAATGTGCATAGTGAATTTGACTCAAGAAAACAATGAAAAAAAGATAAAAATGACTGTACAAGCGAAGTAAGTAAGCAAAGAAGTGCACAAATAAGTAAGTATGCAAGGAATTGTTCAAATAAGTAAGCAAAAAAATAACCATACCAATAAGTAAGTAAAATTATATTTTTTTATGTCCTTTGGTAGATTATAAATCCTTTGGAATATGATTTTTTTAATAATGATAAACATATGAATTACAATATGAATAAGGTATAACAAGGGAACGTAACTAAGGACAACAAAATTTTGGATTGTTTTTTTTTTGTATTTTTGTGGTTTTTAAAATGTTTTATGATTTTGTTATATGTTATATATAAGGGATACTATCAAAGGGAAAATGTGTTCTATAATTAGGTATGGGAGTGATAGTATATTGGAATAGTGGAAGTATTAGGTATGTATAGGAGAGAATAAGAATTAAGATGAGAACTCCCAAGAACACATTGTGTAAAAATGAAGTGTCTAGTCATTAAAGTAACATTGTAAGGATATACCAAGATGTTTATATGAACATGTATCAATATTTTTTCACTTCCTTATCAATATCAAAATTGGGAAGAAGGTTTATGGTATGATGGTAAGGATTGGATTGATAAGGATGGGATTTGACGGGTTTTATATGGGTAAGGATAAATGGACAAGTATGGGTTTGTATAGGTAAAGATATGTTTAGATAAAGGAATGTTTATATGGATAAGGATGGGTAGGATTGAGATGAAATGGGTTTTCCCCAAGTTTAATGTAGTTTTAGACAAGTAATTATATTACACATGAAGCTAGAAACCAATTTTCATCATGCTATTTGTCCAAAGCGCCATAAGAATGGATTTCACTTTTGGACTTTTTTTTTAACATATATAAAACAATACTAGAGTATTTTAGGTATGTAAGCACTTTAGGTGCATGATATTAATTAGTTATCAAGCTCTTCACCTTCTTCTATGGCTATTTTATAAGCACTTGATTGATATTTGGGAATGACAATGTATTGACCTAACCATTTAGGTTCAAAATTGACTTTATTTTTGTGATCAATGTTGGTGTTCTATTGGTTTTATTTTATAAAAAGGTCTCTGATTTAAAAATCTCTGGCTCTAATTTTCTTATTATAGCTAAGATGGAGATGATTTTGATATTCTTGTAAATGTTTAAGGGAATTAAGATGTCTCTCATCCAAGAGATCAAGCGCATGTAGCCTTAAGATGTGATATGATTCATCATCAATGATATTTTGTAAAGAGATATGTAATAATGGAAACTCAAATTCAACAAGTAAGATGGACTCAATGTCGTAAATAGTAAAAATAGGGTCGTCCTATGTGTGTGTGAATGCTAGTATAATAAACCCACAAATTAAAGTAAAGATTCAAAAGCCAATAAAGACCAATGCCATCAACAACACACAAGGATTTTGAGGATTTTTTTGTTTGATGCCTATGCTTGACTATTGCTTTATGGATAATATGGTGTGGACTATTTGTGCTTGATGTGGTATGCTTAGAAAATGACCTTAACATCATTTTTTTTGAAAGACTTTCCTTTATCTGATATAATGATAAAAGGAATATTGTAATAAAAAATTATATGGTTCAAAATGAATTTATAAATCTGATTTTTGATTATGTAGGTTAGAAGAATGGCTTCTATTTATTTATTAAAATAATCAGTAGCAATGATTATGTGCTTATGACTATCAAAAGAGTTGGGATTGATTTTTACAATGAGGTATAACCCCAATGTGTAAAAAGGCCATGGAGTGATAATGGATTGTAAGACTTGTGAAGGACTATGGATTAAGTTTCCATGTTTTTGGCATGGGACACATTTCTTGACATATTATCACAAATCAATTTCCATCTTTGGCCAGTAATATCTGATTCTAAGAAGCTTCTAGTATGAAAACCACAAATACTATCATGAACTTATTAAATGACTATGGACACCTATTTATATTTTAAACACCATAATAAAGTTCCATACTAACCCCTATGATACGATGTATTTCCAAGGATGGTAAAGTGATAAGATCACTAGTTGAAGGATTTCTTATAATTGTGGGATATGTTTGGAGTGATCACATTATCATGAAAGTATGTGTATATATCTTGGTATCAAGGAGAAGCAGGACCAACCACCTCATATAAAATTTTAGATTTAGGAGTATCATATGTTGGACACATCATTTTGTTAACAAAGAATTGACTATGATCGGATTCTAGATGCATATCAAGGAATGAATTGATCATGGCCATAACATCAGTTACTTTATTATTAACTTGAGGAACTTGATAAAATTAAATGGACTAAAAATATTATTTAAGACTATCCACCATATGTTTATAAAGAATTATCTTATCAAATTTATCTTGGTATTCATTAGTTATTTATTTGATGATTAGCCATGAATCCCCAAAAACTAGGAGATGGTGGATGCCCCATTTAATTGAGAATTTGAGACTAGAAACAAGGGATTCATATTATGATATGTTGTTGGTACAAGGAAATCCTATCCAAAATGATTTTAGAATGAGATCACCTTGTGGAGTGATGAGTAAAATACATGCCCCTAAGTCATGACTTGTGAAAGACCCAACATAGTACAACTACCACTCTAATGATTCATCCAAGGACATGATAGCTTCATCTAGAAAATACATGATTATAGGTTGTATATCTATTAATAGTTCTTATTCTAAGTTATATTTAAGTAATTTCCCTTTGATATATTTTTGGTTGATATACTCTATATCAAACTCACTTAAGATCATGACCCACTTAGGCATTCTCCTTGTTAAATTTGATTTGGAAAGGAGATACTTAAGTGAATCAAAATTTAAAATGATTTTGGTTTGATTATTTTGAATGTAATGGTGAAGTTTTTGGAAGAAAAAACAACTAAAAGACATGATTTTTTGATGGAAAAATAATTTAGTTCATAGGATACTAAGGTCATATTCAAATGGTATACTTTTATTTTTATCCCATGTTCATCATGTTGTGCTAATAATGGCCCCAATTCATGTCATGTTGCTAAAATATATAGTAGTATAGGTTTTTTTAGAGTTTGTGGCATTAATAATGGTGGATTTTTTAGATAATGTTTACGCTTTTGAAACACTTATTTGCATTCATTGTTCTAGTGAAAAACAATGTGCTTTTTAAGATGAAAGGTGAAAGGATGGAATATATTTGCAAGTTGTGATATGAATGTAAATATTTATTAAATATTACCTTACAAACTATGAAACTTATTCATATTTTTAGGTGAAAACATTTTTATGATAGTTACGGCATTTTGAGGATCCACTTCTATATCTCATTGTGATATAATAAATCCCAAAAACTTACCTAAAGTAACTCCAAACAAACATTTATTTTGATTGAGATGAACCTTGTATTCTCTCAACCACTAATTTTTTTTATTTATTACCATGTGATGATCTATTCTATCTCTATATTTTGCTAAAATATATCTACATAGTCTTCAATGATACCATGAAGCATATCATGAAATATAATTGTCATTTCACGTTGATACATGGATCCAACATTCTTGAGCCCAAATGGAATTACTTGATAATAAAATGTGTCCCAATGTGTGATAAAGGTTGTATTATGTTGCTATTTGAGATATATTTTTATTTTATTATACCCCAAAAAACCATCCATTTAGGACATCATCTCATGACCTATTGTGGAGTCAAAAATCATGTCTATGTTTGGTAAAGGTAAGTCATCTTAAGGACATGCATTTTTTATATCCTAGGAATATGTGTAAACTTTTATATTCAATCATTTCTTAGTGATCATTACTATATAGATATCCACTTTGAGTATTCTATTGGTCATATGAAAACAACCTCTAATTGTTTTTACAATTCCTCCTTCACGAGTAGTGCCACCTTTGGATGCATTCTCAGATTTTATGTTTGAATAATTTTTCATATTTATGTACAACAAGGGGATGAACAACCAATGACGAATCAAAATTAGGAATATCTACATATTACCATGAAAACACACCTAAAAATTCCTTGATGAGTAGATTCAAAGTGGATTGTTCTTCTAGACAGAGGGAAATAATAAGTTTCATAATCATAGGATTTTATTCTATTTTAATATTGATGTAAATATTATTTTTAATTAATAAAGGGGATTATTCTTTTAAAAAATTTAGAGGATGAGGAATATTAATCTCATCATCAAGGTCTTTGTAATTGGGAATATCTTCATCTGATATTGTAAAGGATGTAGATGCATGTATCTAATTAATTTGTGAATGATTTGAGTTTGAAAGCTCCCCAAAGTATGCAAAATTATACTACTAAAATGAAAATATCTTATTGTGATATCCTAATACAATATGGTCTCTAAATCTTATAAACCTATATATGGCCTCATCATTCTAAAAATGATCAAGCGAGGGTGGTTGTTATTGATCCCATAGGATAAGCTATAGAAAGGTTAGTTCAAGGGTCAAAATGATGATGCCATGAAATATATTTGTGATGGATAAGTCCTCATAGTGATTAAAAATGGAACTCATTTCGGTATTCGAAGAGGATTCCTTGATGTGGTAGAATATTCACTACCATATTTGCATAAGCTCACACTATATATTTTAAATCCAACACCTTGAAAGGCTTTAGTTTTTTTTAACATTATAGGCTCAATGAGACCTTGTTCATGGAAACCAATACCTTTTACTTTATATTTCATGATATTTCACATAATGTATTTAGGTATAATATATTGATTATTTTGGAAACATGTCACATATTCATCAATGTAGAACCAAGAGGAGTTGGAATATTCAACCTATTTTTTTAGAAAGGAACCCACCTTCCACGAAAGATGTTTTAAAAAAATTACAAACCACTTATGTTTACCTTCTATGATAGGGCCTAAAATTATTATTGGGGACATATGAATTTTTCCTTGATAATGGGCATCATGGATTTCATATTCTCCCATACCTTTATCCACAATAGTGAATTAGAATGGGGTAGAGGGATTAATGGATTTTGATGTGGATGGATGACTTTTGGATGTCGAGGGTAACTCGTCATGATGGATAAAGTTATAAATATTTGGTGACCCCTTGATAAGTTCATAGGTATCTTTAAGAAATGGTAAATAATTAGAACTTCTATATCTCCCTTCCAATAGTTTACAACATTAAAAAGGTTGAGGATCACTTAGAATAGTAACTTACTACTATCATGAGTAAACATTAAAAATTGATCTAGGGTGGATGTAATGGAATTCATGGCATGGATATATGGATGACCAAGAAGTAGGTTGTATGGGAGATATATATCAATAACATGAATTAAGGTTTCTTGGATGACAAGCCCCACCATGAGTGGAAGATAAATACTTCTCACTGACTGGCACTCATATTATCATATGCCTTTATAGTAATGGTATTAGGGTTTAGTGACTTTGTATAATGTCCTAAATACTTTTTCAAACTTAATAAACAAATATTTAAGCCTGACCTATTGTCTATAAACACCCTCTTTATTTTATGCTTGGAAATAAAGACTTCTATGGATAATGGCAAATTATGAGATGAACCCATGGATGAAATGTTTTAGTTATCAAAAGTAAATTTATTATTAGAGGAAAAGTCTCCTACAAGTTCTTGAAATTTGGATGGATTTATGTCTTTTGGAAATTTGGATTTTCGTAGGGTTTTGTATAAAATTTCCTTGTAAGTGGGAGATATCTTGAGAAGTTCCAAAATGAAAATTTGGGATAGAATTTTCTCAAGTTACTCTATGATGTTATATTTTAATTTAAGGGTAGGAAAATGGACACTTGGAATTTTAATCTTTGCACACCTCCTAGTGATAACATAATATTGGGATTTAATTGTAATAACATAAACATGATGATCCATATGGTCAATGTGATTGATTATAGAACCAAAGGGATAAGTAGATTGGTTGACATTATTTTTTTGGTATTGAATTGGTTTTTATTAGTATGCATTGCTCATGCTTCAGGAATGGGTTTTGATATATCCCTATTTTTTATTGTTGGAATTTGATGCATCATTATCTACTTCTATGTTGCCACGGTCAATTAAAATCTTAGACATAATGGTTGAGTCTCATACAAAGATTAGTGGAATGCCATTTTATTTTGAGGTAATTAAAATATTAGTTATTAATATACCTCTCAAGTTTTGTAATGATCTCATCAAAGGGTTTAGTGTGTGGAAACTTGATCATGTTTGTGGTGACCAACTTTTGAAAGACTAATTCAAGTGGTTCTACCAAAGAGGTGAACTCTCATTTTTTATTATCTTGTTGAAGTTGACTAATAAGTATGGTATTTTTTTGATAGGTTGGTGTAGATACCCGTATTTGGTAAAAACATAGTTTCATAGCATGTTTTTATAGCCTTTTGTATATAAACATCTTTTAACTAAGAGATAGGTATCTAGTGGCACAATCTCTTATGGACCTCTTTGGTTCCATCTTTTTTCACTTATTTTCTTTGCCCCTATGACACTATATGTTATAAATTGTCTTTTATCTAATATATCCTAAAGATCCCCACCCATGTTTTCTTTTATCCTATGTTTTTAGTCTCTAGACACCTACATCCATGTTGGACACTTGTGTCAATGTAAGTGTCTAACTATGATGCAAGTGTCCATACTTATCTTTTTATCATTTTTTGTATATTTCACTCGATGATCATTTATTTTGTTTCCTTTGTTCATCTTATTATTAGCTTTTTGCATGCCACTAGGTCCTAATTCAAAATAAAAATATCCTTATATACACAAAGGTTATGGTCTAACTATACTACCTATCATTTGGATCAATAAAATTTATAATTAGAAAATTATTGACCAAGCTATCAAATTACACTATATTAGTATATTAAATATCTAAAGCACTCAAAAGGTCACTACACACTTACATTATTTATACCAAGGGTTATTACAGGAGAAAGAACATATAGTTACACATTTAAAATTCCACACACATGTCTAGGAGGGAGAACTATATGTGAGTATGAAGCCCTCTTTGGAGTAATGGTTATGTAGGCAACACTTAACAACAACCACGGTTATTAGGGTTAGCTCGACTCATGTGTTAACCCATTTTCACAAGGTCATAGGAGCTCAAAGGTAACAATATTAGGGTTTTACTTATTAGTTAGATCTCGTGCATAAATAGACATATTTTGAGGCACTAAATAGGCATATAGGTGATAACATAGGTCTGAGAGAAGTTTTGATCGCCCCCTGTGTGTATCTTGGGTTGAAAACCTACATCGAATTTAGACATATACATTGACATAATTATTTATGGTTGATGCAAGTGTGCAATAGGTGAAACTAGCCAAAGCACCAAATGAGCAGATTGTAGAACTTGATTAATACCTTGATATGATTCTAGATCATTTTCACAACCTATATCCAAATTCTAAATAAGATAAGATCTCTTTATCCCCTGATTTCATTATATTTAATTATATTTTTTATACATGCTAAATTAGGTAAATATGTATTATTTATTATGTTTTTAATGTGAAACTGAATATAGTCTTACTCAATTCAAATAGTTTTATTTTCTTAAGTGTGTTTGTGTAAAACCCCAAATAGCATAAAACATTCTAGTGAATCTAATCTCTATTTTTTAAACCAAACCCTATATTACCTATAGGGTTTTGGCTCCTTCCAAATTTTATTTTAGGTTTCTATATTTATCTTTCAGATCTGATTTCTTTCTTGGGCATCACTTTAGGAATGATTGTTTATATATTTTCTATAGGTATTTTTCTTAACTCTTTGTGATTGGATGCAAAGTTAAAATTATCATGGATTTTCTTACATAAAGACCTACAACTCCCCACCCTCTGGATGATTTATTTAATGTTATTTTTTATCAATGTATTACATATAAAGATCTTATGGCAAGTCAAAAACACTCTAAAACCTCTTGTTTTGATTATAACTATGAAAATAAAAGATCTAATGATGAAAATACATATGTAAATGAACATGGTAATGATCATGGTTTTTTATCACATGGTAATGAACATAATGATATTCCTCTTGGGTACGTAGAGGTTAGTTCCCCTGTTTCTTTTTTTTAGATAATGAAGGGTATAAAGAGTCAAACACAATCCATTTTGTTATAAAAAAATGATACCATAAATAAGTAAGAGGTTACCATTAATAATGTTGCAAGTCAAAATGTTGTACAATCTATACATACATCAAAAATTGAACATTCCTTTTCTCCTTCTAATTATGTAAATGATGAAAAAATGGAAATTTCCTCTCCTATTTACAATAATGAAAGTGTTGAAAAACTTGAGTGTGTGCCTTCTTGTCAAAGTGATGCTAATATTAAAAATACTATCCCTTCTTTTGCTCACTCAAATGAAAATAGTGAAGGTACTTCTCTTTCCAAAAATTGTAATGAACAAAATGCATGTTCTACTTCCCCCCTTCCCTTGATTGAATGACATGGAAAATACATGTGATCTTAATAAAATAGTTATACTAGACACATTGTATGAATATACAATTAACTTTCCAAGTACATTTGATACAACTAAAAGTGAAACTTGCATTCCTCCCTCTCCTAGGGTTGCCAATGACATAAACACTATTCCTTTTTCTTCCTCATTTGATTTTTCTACTAAAAAAAAGATTGGATTTACAATTACATGTCCTCCCCATACTCCTATTATATGTCAAACAAATTAAAATATCATAGTACCTTAAAATAATGAAAATATCAACCTTTATGCCATACAAAATGATAAAATTATCTGTTTATCAATGGATGCCACTTTACCACATATTACACAATCATGTGATGACCCTATTTTATAAAGTTATCAATAATTTATCATTCCTATGTTTTTTAATAATGGTACCTTACAACCTCTCAACAAATGTTCAATCTCTTCACTGCTCTCTACTTGTGGGATGTTATCCATCATGACTACCATAGGAGAACTACAATAAGTTAATAACCTTAAGTTGAAAGTTTCATCTCATGAGGCTACCTTTGATGAGAACATGTTAAAGGAACAACATATTACTTGAGATGTGATTAGGTCTCCTTACCCTTCCAACTTCATCATGTGTAAGTTATCATGCTTCAATGGTCATGGGAATCCCAGTATTGACTCACAATAATATAAACATTATTTTGAACACTGGTTCAAATATGGATGCCTATTATTGAATTAATTCCATTGAATCTTAAATCATGAGGCCCTGGATTGGTTTTATAACCTCCCAAATGGTTCCATGTCAATATTCTAGAAACTTGAAGATGTGTTCTTATCCAATTTTCATCAATATAACTTACCAAAGTTACCATTGGAACACTTATCAGTATTAAAAAAAAATGAGAATGAGTCCATTCTATAGTATATTATCATATTTAATAACATATCATATTCGTTAAACTATACCTCCTCAGATTTGGAAGGGAAATTTATAACATATCATATTCGTTAGAGAAAGAGAGTTGCATAAACACTTTCATTAATTTGATATATTATATTGGGATGTGCATAAATATACATGTCTCGTAACAAATATAAAAACTTTGTTACCTATTTCACCACCTAAAGGCAAAGATAGTACAAATGGCATTTTCAAAGCAAACATGCAAACTGAGAAAGGTTATGAACCATTTCAAAAACCTTCTTTAGAACTAACAGTGCATTCTGAAGAACAAATAATAAAAATAATGAATAAATAAAAAGAGCATACTTACAAAATACTTCCTATAGTTAAGCCACATGCCTCTATAAAAATTCAACCACTTTAATTTGATTGGTACTAAGATAGACCACATGATATATTATGCACATTATTGGAAAAACAAATGATAAATTTTCCTCATAATTCCCATTACCCACCACACAGATTTGAAAAGGTAAAAAGACAACACTTTTTCACTTACCATGGTATAAACAGGTACCAAGATAATGATTATTTTTCTCTTGATAAAAATCTTATATTTTTATCCAATCAGGAAATTATAACAATCTAAAAATACATATCTAGACCTATTTCACATAGTTCTTATAGAGGATATTATAAGAGGATCGATACATCCCATGATGCTCCTTTTGAGGAACACATGGTCTATTAACCTTCATATAAGATTACCACTAGTATAAGTCCTTTTCCTCATGCACCCTCCCCCATGATTGATCTCTCCCATACTAATCTTACCAAGGAACCATTGGTTGATTGGATCCTTCATAAAGATACTCATGGATAACTTAAACGTACATAATAAATATGGGCACCTAAATAGACACATACAAATTCATAGGATATTTCTACAGATACTTTAGAGCTAGTGATGGAAACAAAGCTGGTAGTTCCATTATCGTATGATCATTACAATTGAGTTTTCTTATTCTCATACAAATTTCATTACGTAGATAATTTATTTTTTTGCCATTATAATACAATCATTTCATTAAATTGAAATATTTGTTATAAAATTTACCATATTCAAACATATATTATAGAAACAAATGCAATTAAAATTATACAAAAACAAACAAAAGAATTAAACATTGCACATCCATTTGAAGCAAACTAAACCATGAGAATAATGTGATATATATATATATATATATATATATATATATATATATATATATGGCACATAGTTTATAAAAATAACAATATCAATCATATATTAGGGGCATATCCCTAGGCATATAATCATCATCTCTATCTATATCAACCACCCTCATGACCCTTAATGTGTAAACACTTAGGTCTAGGGTAGGCTCATGTGCTCGAGATAGCTTGTGTACTCTCTCCTCATATGTGCCTATTCAATGTACTCTCTCCTCATGCTCATACCTTAGAATGTCATATTTCTCAAACAAAACCTACATGATCTTTGTAGCACTACATTGTGGGATGTCTTATCTATCTAACTCAGTGTTGTCACTTGGATCTTGCACCCATTCAGTCAAATAAGTTAACCCAAAGGCAAAAATGGGATCATCCCCAAGGTGTGGGACTTTAGCTCTTTAGGGATGAGCCTTTGTAGAGTGATAAGTCCCTCATAAACTAACATGCACATAATTTAAGATTAGTTTCAGATCTAAAACTTTGCTAAAGAGATCTATCTATAGCTAGAAATAAGTATCTTTGATGGTGAAAAAGGGAAGGAGTTGAATTGAAATTGAAAAAAGATGATGCACTAAAGTTTAGGGATCTCCTCCACTCACTATAAAAACACAAGAACAACCTTTAAAATAATGATTTTATTTTTACACTCTCCTAAACATATTATAATAGAGGTATGATGAATAAACAAACTTGCATAAGGGTTGTAGTGTCTACAAATTCCTTACAAATGAGCCAAAAGAGACTAATGTGCACCTATAATTGATCTCAAAATAAGTTAAAGAGACTAAAAACCATAAAATGCAAATGAACGTTTGAAATACATAGTGAAAAAATAAGAAAAGAGAGGTGAATTCAATATTTATTGATAGTCCAAGGCCTAAGCCAAAATTACAAGTATCTAAACGAGTATAGTATTATCATACCCAATAGGACGGATCCAAAATAAGGCATTTCTAGACCTTTTTATAAGAAAAAGAAGACAAGAGAGGAGAAGAAGCACTACTAGGATGCATAAATGCACTTTTACATCCTAAATCCAACCCATGAAAGATAAAAAAAAGTGGAAATTAGGAGTATTTGCCTCTCATCAATGTACTAGGCCTACCACTTTGATGGTCTATCATACAAGATGGGTGTAGGAGTGGAGGAGAGGGATTCATTACTACTATTTTCGGCATTTAGAGTGCTTTAACATATATTATTTGGTTAATTGGATAATCCACTCTTGGAAAACATGATTCCCCTTATGCTAAAGATCTTAACTTTCCCATTTCCACCTCTTATGCATGTTAAATGTTTGACTTGAGAATGAATATCCTATGCCACTTGGAGCCTTAAGGGTTGAGTTGAATTCATTAACACTTTATGGAGGAGTTACACACCTCTAAGATTAGTTTTATAGTTTCCTTCATACCTCATTCATTTTATTTATGACCACTTAATCTATTTGTAGTTGTGAATGGCTTAACTTAATCCTTGGAGGCATATTCAATGTACCTTTTATGCTTGAGATCAGCCTTTCAACCTATGTGAGGGAGCTGGATCATTACCATTATTGTCTACAAGGACTCCTTGAGAGGTCTAAGAACCTACATATTTAAACTTTAATCTCATTTTATTTCATCTCCTACCTTGTAACCTTGTTTCAAGCCCTATCTAGCCTTATCATCTACCCTACAAACCTATAATTAGTCTTGGAAATATTTAGATTGATTATGAGCATCTTTCTCACCTTCAAGCATACTTGGAGTCCTTGTATTTACATCTAAAAATTTCACTATCACTATGTATTCACTACTTTTTAATCCATGAAAACAATGAGGTGAGTTTGTAGGCTTGAGGTGTTTTATTTAAAGAATCACATGCAACCTCCTTGAGGTGTTTGAGCTCCTAAAACCTACCTACAAGTTTGTTTGAAGGGTCTTGAGTTAGGATAGATTTTAGATCTATTTATACTTGACTCATGCTTCAATATATTTTGTTAACATAGCTTTGGCATGAATGGCAACCCCATCAACATTGAGAATGTTCTTATCATTTTAACCCCATAACCTTACTAACCTTATCTCTTATTATACAAGACTATGCTTGGAATCTCATTCAAGACATTAGAAATCCCACTATCAATAAAATCATTATTTTAATGCCTTGGAAACCACTTCCATTATAATTAGCTAAGGAATCCTTCTTGAAGTCTATAACTTTTGAACCTTCCTCAACCATCCCTACAATATTAACTACCATAGAGACTATCAATAATCTTGTAGACCTGCATGTGTATATTTTTTGATATATTATAAGTTTGTTACTTTTTTTCATACTTCATTCTTATTTGAAAATAGTTTAAGTTCTAAAACTCATTTATAAGGTATTATGACCATACTTGTCCATTCTACCTTTCTCTCAGGTAACTCTCACTTTCAAGCTTGTAGGTCACTTGATCAAGATTTGATAAACCCTATCATGACTCCATGGAGCATATTCATACCCCTCACAATATTTAGAGCATGGTGATATGCTATAAAAGGATCTGAAGGCCATTAAAAAACATTGTAACTTCTTGAACCTAGAACTCTCATCTCCTTCTTTGCATATGTCTATAACTTATTTGAAGGTTCTTGAGGCCATAAGGTATATTTCAAGTCTATCCATTCTTAAACCAAGATTTTAAACCTTATATTAATGTTTCTTGGCATTAGTGATAAACTTATTAAGGCCATGAAGACTTGGGTATGCTCTTGAGGTTCTTGATAGACTCTTATTTCTTGGTTATAGGTTTGCAGGGTGCCCCATGAGGTCTTGAAACCTTACTGCAATCTTGACACTTACTCTTGATTTCTTCAAGAACCTTGCTTACCTCAAAATATGTTTTGAATACTTGGTCTAGGATAAATTAAATTCAAGGCTCACATTTCCTTCTCAAGTACCATGAAGGTCTTGATCAATTTTTTACTTCCATATAAGACCTTGGTATTAATTAGAACTTCAAAACCTATGATGCTCCCTTTTTGTTCAAGCCTACAACTTCATCCAAGGGTATTAATATCATTATAACTATCTATATCCTTGATTTTGATATGAAAGTATCTTGAGGCTTTGAGGACTATGTCTTCATTTTGTTAATCAAGGACATCCATGGAACATGAGGAACTTGGAGATATTTCTATCTTCTTCTTAACATCATGAGAATTTAATTTGTAAGTCTGCAGGCTTAGGAATTCATTTAAACCCTAATATTAGATCTAATAGACCTATATCCATGTTTATATGACCTTTTATGAAATGGTTAATTTATTTCAATTGTTTGAGGCCCTTTTATTGATAGGGAAACATCTCAAAATGTATTTGAAACTTCTTTTTTCATTTGTAGGCATGTAGAGGTCTCTTCCAAGATTAAACCTAATTAAATCCCTACTCTTGGTCTTATGTCATATAAATATTATTTTTATGATATTATACTATCCTAAAATCATGAAATGCTTTGAAAGCATCATGCATTTCTTCTTGGACAAGCTCTAAAACATCAAAAAGTGGAATCATGAGCTCTAGGTTTTTATAGGGTTTAAGAGGTTACTTACAATATTTTGGTAGATAAACATTTTTTTAATCTCCTCAATCAAGATTTATGACTTGTAATGGTGCATAATATACCTCCTAATCTCTTCCATGATCCATTTTTTCCCATGTAATAGGAGAAACAAGTTCAAACCTTTAATTATGCTATCTTTTAGTTACCTGCAGGTTGTTTAAGGGCTCATTAGCACTTGTTCATGTCAGGTAATCTAGAACAACAAACTGCTCTGATACCACTTTGCCAGGAACTACTACCCATTAAGGGCACACTTGATTACCTTTGTATTAGCAACTAAACACGAAATTTAACCAGAATGATAAGTAACTAGAAAATATGAAACAACACAGAATATGAGAGACAATACACAATCTTGTATTAATACTTATCTAGAAGGAAATACAATAAAGAAGATGCCACACTTCTTCTTCCCACACCTCTAGAGCTCCCACACTTCTAGGGTTCACCTATAATTCTCCCCCAACACTCCACTCTCTCAATTACGGTCACAATAATCAACTCAAACATAGAGTTGTTGTTCACCTCCACCAGTCAGTAACAACGCTGCCAATACACCAAGTACACAACCATACTCCAAGTAGATCTCCCTGCTCTTGCATCAACCTGCAAATCACCAGACCTTACTTACCACATAGATGTCTCTACACCCTGAAGAACCCTTGTCCTTGCCTCACCAAGTCCTTATGATTTTTCAACCAGTACCCCGGTGGATCTTCTACCAGAACTTGCACAACTTACAACTCTCCCTGATCATACACACTCAGCACCCCTTTAGAACTAGGAGATGCTAATCCCTGCTCTCTTCTACAAGCCCTCTTGGCTATCTAACACTCTTGCTTTCTCTTTTCTGAAGGAGCTAATCTTTACTCTCTCACACTAGTACAATTTTACAATATAGCCCATGAGTCTATTATATTGATCTCATGCATACAATAATTAGAAATTATTAATTAAAATAATTAGACTCATAACTCAAGACCAGAAATAGTCTTTACATGCAAACTACCTGTCCAAAAATAGACCAGTCTGGAACTCACATGCAAACTGCATGCACACACAGGTTGCCGACGTCGGCTCCTTCCTGACCGATGTCAACCGAATAATAACCGGCATCAGTTGCTTCTGCACTATAATCTGACTGACGTCAGTTGGCTTGACTGATGTCGGCTCCTCTATAACTCACTCTGCAACTCAGCAACCCAGCAACCTCCTCCACATTTACATTAGTGAAGTTTTTAGCTCCACAACCTAAAAATCTCCCACTTGGAGATAAACAGTTGCACCTGTACCTATACATGTACCTCCATCTAATTCATTTCCTTGCTTGTATCCCTCTTCAAGCTCAATCTTGAAGACCAACCACCACACAACCTGTGGTGCACCTCCTGTCATCCAAGTAAATTGCCACATCCAAACCTACAACTCCATGTAGTGAAGACCTTGAACCTGCGTAGCATGAATCCCTACTGTTGGTCCCTCTCAGATACCTGAGAATCCACCTTCCCTGAATTGGCTCCAAACTCTCTGACAACTCCCACTGCTTGGGAAAACTCAGGCTTACACTCGACCTCATGTGATTTTGAACACTGTTCTAAGCTCAGCTTGAACTATCCAGCCCTTGGTGTGCTTACCAATTCTAAATCCTGCTTATTGAATCCCACCAACACCTTCTTCACATCAGCTCCCATTGGATACAAAATCAACCTATGATCTTCCATGTCTCTCATGCCAAAGAATTTTGCTGCTCCCAAATTCTTCATGACATACCTCTGAACTAACCTTACCCTTAGCTCAGCAACTCCCTGTATGTACGAACCTACAACAAGCATACCATCCACATACAGTAATAGGATAATGTTGTGACCATCATCCACCCTGGTAAGACAAACACAATGATTACATTGACAATGACTAAAGCCCTACTTTGTCATCCACCTATCAAATCTGTACCACTGTCCTGTAGCTTTGTCAAGACCATATACCCTGGCCTTCCATCTCATGTATCCATCCACTCTCTTATTTAACCTAGGAATCCATTCATCTGTCAGTGCTTTCATCCCAGCTGACAACTCTACCAAATCTCCTGCTTGGTTCTCTTCTGAAGAATTCATGCCATGCTCCAACTATTTCCTAGATTCTACCTGCATTGCCTCTTCACGTCTTCCTAGTTCTTGACCATTAGTAAGCAAAAATTAAGAAGGTGAATAATGAATATGAGGTTCACTTACCCTTTCAGTCCTCCATATGGGTGTTTGAGACTCCTTGACAGCTTGTTGTCTGCCCAACATCCATTCCAGTGACCGATCTCGGCCATTTCCCAATCTACACCCGACCGACGTCGGTTCCTTGCGACTGACCCTTACTGTCGATGTTGGTTCCCCATGATCGATGTCGATCTCCACCTGCTTGACACCACTAACTCTATTGATCTACACATGACCGATGTCGGTGCCTATCTCTTCGACATCAGTTTCTTATGACCGATGCTGGTAACTATGTTTTCCTGTGAGTGATGACTTTTTACCCGCGAGCTCCCTTGCATCAAAACCCTATCCAAATCAACATAGCCCTACTCAAAATAATCCAACCCCCTCAGCTGATCTCTGTCTGTCATCTCCTCCATGAACACGAAGGCTTTCCAGTTCTTAAGTTTGTCAAAGATATCTATCTTTTGCTTAAGAACATGCATTCCCTTCTTACATATGTGACCAAGCCTACAAAGCCACATCTTTGCAATAGAAGGTGAATCAGTAATATAAGTAGATAGATAAATGATACCTACTTTCTTACCACCGTTCAATTCAAGTGCATCTGCTGTGAGAGTTACTGTGCATCTCTCATCACCCAAATTTCCTAAAGAAATTAGACTCATCTCCAAGACTAGGACCTGCATGACCTCCTTCAACACCCGTGTGTTACCTGTCTACAATTTTAGCTTCACTTCCCCTTTGCCAATAATCTGACAAGGCTCACCAACCCCTAAATAAATCTCTCCAAAGTCTCCCTGGACATACCCATGAAAAGATGCTCTATTTTGGGCTGCATGGAAAGAGGCAACAAAATCTATAATCCAAGATTCTACTTTATCCAGAGCATCTTGTGTAATGACACCTGCAACATCTACTTCTTCATGCTGATCTGCTACCAACCAACAATCTTTCTTTACCTGCTCTTTCTTTCCATCAATCTGTAATTGACCATTCGTGCTATTTAGTTTCTCCATTCATAGCTTACTTTCTTCTACCATTGTTATACTCCCACTCAATCTGAAACCCCTGTGAGTGACCTGTAATCAACAAAACACTAACCAAATCTGATACAACTTGTTAGTAACTTAACCACCCTCTGATACCAACTTATCAAGATTGGTATCAACCTGGTCCACCTGCTCCTGCAACCTTAGCTCTAGTACCACTTTGTCAAGTAATTTAGAAAAAAAAATTGCTCTGATACCACTTTGCCAAGAACTACTGCCCACTAAGGGCACACTTGATTACCTTTGTATTAGCAACTAAACACAGAATCTAACCAGAATGATAAGTAACTAGAAAATATGAAACAACACAGACTATGAGAGACAATACACAATCTTGTATTAATACTTATCCAGAAGGAAATACAATAAATAAGATGCCACACTTCTTCTTCCCACACCTCTAGAGCTCCCACACTTTTAGGGTTCACCTGTAATTCTCCTCCAACACTCCACTCTCTCAATTATGGTCACAACAATCAACTCAAACATAGAGTTGTTGTTCACCTCCACCAGTCAGTAACAACACTACCAGTACACTAAGTACACAACCATACTCCAAGTAGATCTCCTTGCTCTTGCATCAACCTATAAATCACCAAACCTTACTTACCACGTAGATGTCTCTACACCCTGAAGAACCCTTGTCCTTGCCTCACCAAGTCCTTATGATTCTTCAACCAGTACCCTGGTGGATCTTCTACTAGAACTTGCACAACCTGCAACTCTCCCTGATCATACACACTCAGCACCCCTTTGGAATTAGGAGAAGCTAATCCCTGCTCTCTTCTACAAGCCTTCTTGGCTATCTATCACTCTTGCTCTCTCTTTTCTGAAGGAGCTAATCTTTGCTCTCTCACACTAGTACAATTTAAAAATACAGCCCATGAGTCTATTATATAGATCTCATGCATACAATAATTAGGCATTATTAATTACAATAATTAGACTCGTAACTCAAGACCAAAAATAGTCTTTACATGCAAACTACCTGTCTAAAAATAGACCAGTCCAGAACCCGCATGCAAACTGCATAAACACACAGGTTGCCGATGTCGGCTCCTTCCTGACCGATGTTGGCCGAATAATAACCAGTGTCGATTGCTTCTACACTATAATCTGACTGACGTCGGTTGGCCTGACCGACGTCATCTCTTCTGCAACTCGCTCTGCAACTCAGCAACCCAGCAACCTCTTCCACGTTTGCGTTAGTGAAGCTTTTAGCTCCACAACCTAATAGTTCATAGCCTTATTTGATTATTTATGATTATAAACACATATATATGACCCTTTAAAACCCTATCCATTCTCTCCAATGGTTTTTTTGACCCATGCAACTCTTGAGTAAAGATGACACATCTTTGAAAACTACCCCTAGGTGCCTATGAATGAGGTTTTGGATTGATTTTTCCCTATTAAGAGGTCTATGAGCATGGTTTTCCTATTTTAATACCTATTAAGGATTAAAAATGGTGAGGGGGACCCTAATTACCTCATTTTATTCTTTAATACCACTTTAAAGCTTTGCAACAGTCAATAACACCCTAAAAAACCTTTAATTTCATGTAAACCTTCATGCTTGGAAGCTTTTTTGTCTGGTTCTACATGTTAAGGCACAAAAAATGATTTGATACACCTTATAGGTTATTTAATAAGGATTATAGATCCCATTTACATGAATTAATATTTATAAACCCTTGTAACCATGTGTTTTCAAGATAAAACTTACAATTTCCTAAGTCTGTAACCTATATGAAAGTTTTGTTAATGACCTATATTCATGTGATTCAAATAAAAACTTGTCATTTACTCCATTAATTAATCTCCTCTTCATTGGAGAACATTCATATAATAATATAATATCACATACTCTCCAAAATCATGGTGTTCTCTTTGGAGATCTAAAATAACCTACAAAAGATGATTAAAACCTCCTAGTTTGAAGTTTTAGGACTTAAGGATACTTGAAATCATGATTTAACTTCAACCTTGGTGGCTTGAACTTGATAATATCTTCACCCAACCTAAAAAAAATCCTTAGAGTCATGAAAATTCCATGACCATGTTTGAAGGATAATGGTTTGACAGAGATTAGGTGCACTCCTCCATGTTGAGAGAGTTAAATTTAAAGAACCAAAATGGAGGGAAATAACTGAATCCAATGCCTTTTTTACCACTTGTACAAAATGGGGAGTTCATACAGAGTCTTTGCATATCAATAATGACTATTTGAAACCTAAATAATTCATTTCTTTCTTAAAAATGACTTTAATGACCTCAAATATGACATTTTGAACTTTTATATCCTCATAAACACTTTTTAGGTTCATTTTCTTTGTTCATGATCTTATTATGCCTTTTATGACTCATTTTGATCTTATTTTTAATTATAATGCACCTATGATTAAACCATAATGAGGCTTATTAAAGATCTTTTGGAATGTTTCAACATTTATATCATGGCTTGACAACTTGATATAATCCTTCTTTAGACACATTTATCATTGAAACACATTCAAAAATACTCTAAGTCATAACTCAAACATGAAATTATGGAATACTTTTGAAAAATCTCTTACATTGATATACATCCATGCAAATAGACCTCAAATAGGCCTAATACAAACCATGATTCCATCAATGATTGTAAGACTCATTCAATATAGTGAAAGTACATAGAACCTTAATGACTTATGCATACCTGATCTTGAACCCATAAATTATTATGAATATTCTTTCAAATATCTCATAATCAACTAATTTTATAAATAATAACCCTCTAAGTGTGAAAATGTCCTAGGGACTAAGGGTGGTTGGGATAGCCAGCATTTTGGTGACCTCCAAGGGGTGTTTTTCTGTTTAAACACTCAAACCAACTACTTTATCAAATCCATTGGGCATGGAGTCATACAAGTTTATCTACAATCCTCTTTTGAAGGTATAACTATAGATATAACATGTAATACCAGCTTTGAAAAGATTGAAAATACCTCCAAAATAGGAAGAAACAAGCAAGAACAAAAACAACATGTGCAACAACACTTAGAGGAAAAGGAAGAACAACTAGGTTATTGAAAAAATGTGCAATCATGACTTGGAAGAATAAAAAACAACTATCCTATTATGTAAAAAGTCTCTAAAAGTGACTCACTCATCCTGGATCAAAACAAAACCCCATAAAGTCTTCTCTACTCCATAAAAGTATGTCATCATTTGGTTAATAGGGGTAAGTGAAGGTTGGTTTTGTAGGTTGAATACTTGACATAAAAAATCTTAAGAGTGGTTCCTTGGCAATGACTATCATCCCATTATCTCCATCTTTGATCACTAATCTCATTTTATTATTATCTAACTACTCAACTAAGTCAAGAAGGATTTCTAAGTTGAAAGAATCATTCAGTAACTCATTAGCATCCAATTACAATTTTGATTGATCTTTGAAAAAAAAACCAATCTCCTCTTGAAATAAATGAAAACTTTATAGATCATCATCAAGACTAGGTCAAATTACTTGTTTTCGTGGGGAAACATGCCTTACCTTTGGTTTAACAACCTAACATTGATCTTTTATGTTGTCTTTTGGTTTATCATATTGAGAATTAACTGTTGCAAGCTCCTTGATATCCTAATACTACCCTTAGGTTCCATTATCTCAATAAGAGATTCAAATTCTTCCATGATGTCATAATATTTATACCACATCTCATCAAGATCTCCTTGAGGTTTCATAAGATTAGGTGGCATGGTGTTCTTTTCTTTGAGCTGATCACCTGAATGAAACATGATTTCCTTAGTCACCAACTCCTTTGGTGGCCAATTAGTGTTCAACTCCACCATCTAATCATCATAAGCCTCTTGTATCCAAGGATAATTATTATGAGGTGGATTCACATTTACTACCAATTTACCATATTGTTCATGTTATTTCATGATGTATCTAGATGTGTCCAATGGAGCTACAACAACTACAATTTCATCTAAGTCTTCTTTAGGTTCCATAAGACTAGGTAGAATGGTATTATCCTCATGTGTACAATAGGTCCCTAAAATTTATCCTTTCATAAAATCATATGGGTATTTAATTGGTGTAGTGGCCTCATGATGGATAGTATTCTCCTCATGCAAGATGTAAGTGCCTAAACTAGTCTTTTCAATGAGCTTATAGGGGTCATATTCATGATGTTGAGATCCCAATTCATCAAGAAAATGATTAGGGATGCCTTCAAGAGGTGTGTATGGTTCATGATTTATGACATACTCTTATTAATTAAGAATGGTGCAATTAGCATTGGAAATATTTAACATATATGTATTTATGTGATATCTAAAAATTGGTTTAGACTTGATAGTAACTCTAGTGAAATACCTTATCTTAAATAAAACGTGAGACTTGATGACAAGTGGCCATCTAATTTAGCAATGAAGTCATGTGATAAGCATAAATAAAAATATGAGGGCAAGTCAATGACTGAAATATCTTGAAAAACCATGCAAAGTGAGACTTAATCCCTTAATCACACCAACTACTTTAGTACATGTACCATCCAATTGCAATACTCCCCTAGTGTTTAGTTCATACTTAAAGCCTAGATTTTTATCCTCTTTCTTAGGCATCACAAAAATACTTTCACTAGAGTTAATCATACAATTGTGTAGTAAGTAGTCACCTATGATCAGATAAAGGTAGAGGGGAGGAGGTTTGCCACTTACACTAAAATATTTTCCCTTAGGCTAAGATGCATTAGTAAGGACTGATTTTACCTCCCTTACTAGTCTAGTTGAGAGATGAAGGTTATAAAAGGCCTCTTAAAATTATTCTTTTATCCTAGGATGGATAGAGCCTCTCACATGGATATATTGGAGTTTTTCCTCTTCAATTACTTAATGACATTGAAAAGAACACGACTAACCTTTGGATGTACCATAGGAGTAACAACTGCACCTTGAACCTAAGTGGATTGGAGTTGACTCTTAGGATATAGCTCACTTATTATGGAATGGTTTCTAGGAACAATAACCTCCTCTCTCTATTGTCATATTATTGTCATTAATTTCAAATAGGTGCATCATGCAAAGGCATAATGGTTATTAATGTTAAAGATCTATTGACCATGGTAGTTACCAATAGAGAGTGTGTTCCCAATTTGCAACATGATGTTGTCAAAGATGATGAGTGATCAATAATAATATTGTCATGAATTTTGTGAGCATGAAAGGTATAGATCATGGAAGGGTGAGCCATGTGAAGGAAGTAACGTGAAATGAATGAATAAGGTAACTAAGCCTAGTTGGTATTATATGATGAGACAAGATACATTAAGAAGAGTGTGGTTAAGAGAAAATTTGAAGGAAATATATAATTTTAAGGAAAGAGAGAATTTTAAGGCAATTAATATATTATGGTTGCATAAAAGTCAAGGTTGATGTCAAAGGTGTTCAAGTGCATGAAAGAGAGATGTCAAGTCATATGAAGCTTGGTCATCTGGTTTTAGGTCTATATGAGGCTATGGAAGATTATTGTCATTAGAAAGATAATGGTGTAGTGATATTAGTGAGGTGTAATGTCTTCTTTCTTGATGTTTTTTTGAGGTCATGACATGGAAGGAATAGGTCAAGGTATCAAGTGTTTAAGTAGCCTAATCCTAGTCATGACATGAAGAGACCTTATGAGAAGGTTTGAGCATGGTGGCTTGGTGAGATTAGTGAACATAGGTATGAGTGGTTGTATGAGGTTTTTTTAGAATGTATCTGAGTCATTGGAACACTCATGAGAGTTTCAAGGTGAGCATATAGGGGTAGGACCTTCAGTCTAGGTCTATATCTAGACCTCTCTTAAACCTTGTCTGGCTTAATGAGGTATCATGATCTATTATCAAGGAATGTGAAGGATGAATGATAGTATTTAATCATGAGAGAGGTTATATTTAATTAAATTTATATTTTTAGCATGATAGTGAGGTTTTGAGAGCATGAAAAGAGGCATGAAGGTTAGTTTAAGGCCTAGTAAAGTATGAAGACTATGGTATAGAGAGAGTGTAGACTAATGGGGTATCAAGATCAGTTTCTAAGGAAATTTTGATTAGGTGAGCATTAAAAAGTGTGATTCAAGTTTTTTTAGTCATGTACATGAATTTTTAGGTTCTAGTTTAAAGGATAAGGCATAGAAAGTTGTTTGGAGAGAAGGGTTATTAACCTAATAAGGTTTTTCTTGTGATCATTAGATCATAAAAACTTTTCATGGGAACCTAATAAGTTCATGGTATATGGATAAGGGTACTAGACCAAAATTATAGGGATTAGTTTTTAGATTGAGGGGCTATACTTTATGAATGATCGTTAAGAGTGAAAATAGGTTTAAAGCCTCTTAGAACCCTAATAAAGACCTATTTTTTAAGACGTTCATAAAAATTATCAATATTTATTTAATTTATTGAGATATTAGATCTTGGATTGGAATCTCATAGGTACTTCTAGGAGGTATTGGTTAGAGAGAGGAAAAAGAAAATGTTGAGTTATAAGCTTGTTTCTGAAGAAGTTGTAAAAGTCAAAAATTGCATTAGATAGAATAATAAAATAGATGCCGGAATAATGTAGAGACTCATAATATAGGTTCATTAATTTTTTTGGATAGTTTATATTCCTTAATTTTTATAAACTAGTCATCCAAGTTAGCCATTTGCTAATAGGCCTAATGGTGTAAATAGTGAAAAACCTGGGCAATAGTGAGAAGATGAAGTAGAATGTGCTTTCATGATATAATGATGAAAAAAAGTGAATATATATGTTTTTAAATAATTTTAATACATGTTAATTTTTTTTATAATCTTTTGAGATCATATGTGTAGTGAAAAATTTACTCACAAGTTGATATGTCTGGTTCATATAAGATAGTGAGATATAAGGTCTTGAGATTGGTTTGAAAAACCAATATTTTCCATTTGACCATATGATATTTATATCTAATAATGTTATAATTATCTCATAAGATCATATACATGCATCATATTTCATTTAAAATTTCTATACAAGTGTTGGAGGTCTAAGTCACCATTTTTGTGTTTTGAGGTAATCTAGCGGTTTTGAGTAAGTTGTAGAGGTGTTCTTGAAGCCTTATATTCTAAGTATAAATGTCTAATGCATTTTATTATGACCCTGAGGTCATTTATACTCTATCTATATACTTATTTCATCATATTTGAGTGTCTTAAGTATGTTTGAGATTCATTCTTGCAAGATAGTTTTTTGAGGCATAGAGGCCTAATAGGGCAGTTTTTTCTAAAGAAGGTTCCAAGGTATGAACGAAGGATGCATATCTAAACAAGAATTGAAGAGGTAAAAAGATTTACTTTAATAATATTTTTAATGGTTTTAAAGTGTTGTATAAATCCATCTGGGCCCAAGAGAATCAATTTTTGGCATTAAGAGATAAACCAAATGCAATTAAGTATCCATGAGACCTAAAAGTGAAATAAGGTCTGATAGAGTTATGACAGATCAAAAGGGACTCAATATTCATTTTATTCATGTTCATAATATGTCCTAAAACCTATTATATGTATAACCTAAGATTTTGAGTGTGTGTGGCTGACTAAGTGGTATATGAACAAGGAATGGTATATATATATATAAGACCGTTTTAGGCCTATTTATGTAAGCTAAGAGAATACAAATGAAATAACACATTATTGAGAATAAGAAGGTATTTTATAACATCATATAAATGCATATTATTTTTAACTAAGATATGATAGTGTGTTTTAATATGAAGATCAAGGTTATATGACCTAATCAGACTTAAAGAGACATTGGTTAATGAAGAGGCCTAGAAGGGAGTTTGAGAGGGATAAGAGTGTGAAGATTTGAAGAGGTAGTCATCATATCTTGGTTGAGAAAAATTATGTTCTAAAGGTGATAAAATAAATCAGGTAATTGAGTTAATTTTGAGTCATCTAGGGGTTTGGTGCCTATTTACAAGTGGGTAGTTGCTAAAGCCTAGTCAAGTGGGTGCTTGGCTAGTTGGGGTTGGTGCTCCATGTAGAATTTGTGCTTCACTAAATTTGGTTTTGTCTTATAGGATTGTATTCCATTTTAAAATATCAGTGGGTTTTCTTCCCTTTGAGGTTTTCCCACATATGTTATGTGCTCTTCTATTCATTCTGATGTGGATAGTTACCTATGCTTACTAGATCTATATATTTATTTGATTGGTTCATGACTGCTTAAGTGTAATTAATGAGAAGTTTTTGAAGACTAATTCAGCCTCCCCCTCTTAATCATTTTTATTCCAATAATTTTTATCATAGCTTGGTCCTTTGAATCAAGCCTAAAAACTTGAAGGAGATTCCCAAAGCACAAACATGTTTAGTCAATAAGCACAAAGAGGTTTCTCAACCAATAAGGCTCCTCTCTTTAATGGAACTAACTATGAATTTTGGAGCATTATAATGAAGACATATATAATATCCGTGGGTTATGATATATGGAAATTTTTTTTATGGTTTCACTCCACCCTTTATATCACCAACTAATATAATAGGTAAAAAGGTAAATGAGAATAATTTGAAGGCAATGAATACCATTCTATGTGGTGTTTCAAAGGTAGAATTTTTAAAGGTCATCCATTGTGATAAAACCAAAGGAATTTGGGAAAATTTATATACCATTTATTAATGAGACACCAAAGTGAAGTTGGAAAAGTTACATACTCACCGTAAGTAGTTTGAAAGTCTAAGAATGAAAACATTGCATCATACCTATAATGGGTTGATGAAGTTGTCAATGTCATCAGAGGTCTCAAAGAAGTGAATGAGACTAGAATTTTTTACAAGGTATTGAGATCCCTAAATTATAAATTTGATTTAAAGGTGTTTGAAGTAGAATAAATGCAATATCTAGATACTCTTCATATGGATGGGCTTCATGGCATCTTGACTGCCAATGAGATGAGAACAAATGAAGGAAGATCTCCTAAGAAGGAAGCAACATTCAAAGTTGAGAAGTCAAAATATAAGAAGATCAAGGATGAGGTATGTTCAAATATTTATGATGATGAATTTATATCCATGTTTTCTATGAAATTGAAGCTTAGATATAGTAAGTACAAGGATAAGTTACCTTTCAAATGTTTAGACTATGGTAAGATTGTTTAATTTAAATCTAAGTATCCTAACAAGGATAAGATTGAGCATTATTAATAACATGATGAAAATCATGGTGATGATAAGGTATATAAGATTGAAAAAATCAAGAAACATTTTAGGAAGTATGGTGGCAAGAAAGGGTCATTCAAGAGCAAGAGAAGTTTCTATACCAAAGAAGATAATATCTCATTCGATGTAAGTGACACAAATACATTTGATAGTGATGATGAAAATAATGAACATGATAATAATTAAACCTTATTAATGGATATAAAAACATACAATGAGGGTTGATAAAAAGGGAAAGGCCTTACAGATGATGATAAATTAGATGAAGAAGAGGCTGAATTGAACATTGAGGTAGAAATGATGAGTGCTCTAGATGAGTTAAAGTTCCAAAGAAGGAAGAATAGAAACTAAAATCATTGGTTAAGATTTATGAGGATAAAATCAATATCTTTGAAGAGGGACTAAGCATAAACACCATTGAACTTAGAAGATCATCAAACAACTAGAAACTCAGATTGAAATTATCACTACAAATCTTAAGTCCAAGGAAGAAGAATTCATCAAGTTTGGAATATAAATGGAGTCCTTAAAGGTAGAATTAGATTAGGAATTAATCAAGTTGAATATACATAAAATATTTAAGAACATTACTAAAGTTCTTGGTGATATTTTGAGTATTAAAAGGTCTCTACATGATAATATAGGTATTGGGTTCAAAGAAGATCAAATGGAGAACAAGAAGAGTCAGACTTCAAAGACCTATGTAGAAACTCTCAAATCTAAGATTCATAGTGATCATCAACAAGTCAAGAATACCAAAATTAAATTCAAAATGAAGATACCAATTATGCATCCCAATAAAATGAGGTATTTCAATTATTTCAATGGTTATTATTTTTCTTGTCATAACTTTGGTCATAGAGCAAGTGATTGAAGAATGGTCTCAAGGAATGAGTTATCATGGGACCATGAAGGAGTGATCAATCAAGAGGTATATACAAAAAATTTGTTTTTTATAGTTGTCACAATATGGGAAACATTTAAAAAATATGTCCTAATGGAGTTAGAAGGTCCTTAAGACTTAACAATGTATATGAAGATCCTAGAGTGCATAAGAAGAGTCAAACATTGGTATGAAATCCAAAGAAAGTAAAAATTGATCATATTGAGGACAATGGTCAAGAAGGATTATTTGATAAGATAGAGAAAGCATAAAAATCAAAGGAATGTCAAGAACACTTTTTATCTACATGTGTTCACAAGGCAGAGAAGAAGAAGGATGACAAGGTGGATGAGTTGAATGCTTCAGTCAAGCCTAAGTGGATTCTAAGGAGGTAATATTAGTCTTATGATTTCAAGATAGCTAAGGAAAGTTATTTATATATCTATGAATATCTTGATTTCATGGAGTTTTAAGAGCCCTATGGAAAGGGGTGACTCCATTAGGACTCATGTAAACACTCTTCTATCTATAGAAGCATGAGGTTATGGTAAAAAAAAGACTCATCTTGAGAGGATTTCAAGTTATCTGTGTTGCAAGATATAAGTTGTTTTCTATATAGCTTGTATGTATATGAAAAGGTAAAAGGAGTTTTGGAATTGATTCTAGAGATCAATTTATAAGGATTTATGGTAGGGAATGCAAGTCTAAGCACAAGATTGTGTCTAGAGACATATAAAATATGGATTGGTCTGTAAGACTAATATGACCATAGAGACAAGTTGAATGTTGTTGACAAAGATAGAAGTGTGATGAAAGCTTGTGCATTTGATTGGTATAGGTCTGTGAGTCCTAATGACTCATATGATGAGCAAAATATGTGAGGACAAAGGGGATTATGTTTGTATAATGATTCATAGACTCTGTGTTCCTATTACCAAAAGGGGTAGAGAGCTCCAAAAGAGAGAAAGTTTAGAATGATTTCCATCTTATGACTCAAGAGGAGAATATGGAGTTAAGGGGAGCTTTATATCTCTTTGTTGTGAAGTGTCAATATATTGATAAGAATAATGGTTTCTTGAAGTATAATTCAAATGTTCCAAAAGTTATCTACAACAACTGGTATGATCTTAAAGTGAGTTTTGTTAGAATTTATCTATGTTTTTCATTGAAATTTAGGTCCAATAGAAGGGGGAAATGAGAAGATGGGATAAGTATAATTTTTAAGTAATTTCATTTATTTAGTGTGTTTGACATCAATGTATTTTACATCAATGATAAAGGGGGAGTTTTTTGTCATGTTGTTTTCATTGATGTCAAAAGGGTGCATCACACAAAGGCATAATGGTCATTGATGTCAAAGATCTATTGATCATGGTAGTAACCTGTTGAGATTGTGTTCCTAGTTGGTAGTATGATGTTGTCAAATGTGATGAGTGATCAAGATTTATTTATCATGAATGTTATGATCATGGAACGTATAAATCATGTAAGGGTGAGCCATGTGAAGAAAGCATATTGAAATTAATGAACAAAGGTAACTAAGCCTAGTTGGCAGTATGTGATGAGACAAGATGCATTAAGAAGAGTGTGGTCAAGAGAGAATTTGAAGGCAAGAGGTAATTTGAAGGTAAATAATGTATTATGGTTGAATAAAATTCAAGTTTAATGTAAAGTATGATTTCAAAAGTGTTCAAGTGCATAGAAGAGAGATGTCAAGTCATATGAAGCTTGGTCATGTGGTTTTAGGTTTGTATGAGGTTGTGAAATATTATTTTCATCAAAAATAAAATGGTGAAATAATATTAGTAAGGTATAATGTCTTATATATTCTTGGTTGATGTTTTTTTGAGGTCATGACATGGAAGGAACAGGGCAAGGCATCAAGTGCTTAAGTAGCCTAAGCCTAGTTGTGCCATGAAGAGACCTTATGAGAAGGTTTGAGCATGGTGGCTTGGTGAGATGAGTGAACATAAGAATTATTGGTTGTATGAGGTTTTTTGATCATGTATGTGAGTAATTGGAATGCTCATGAGAGTTTCATGGTGAGCCTATAGGGGTAGGACCTACATCTAGACCTCTCTTAAACCTTGGTTGGCCTAATGAGGTATCATGATCTATTGTCAAGGCATGTGAAGGATGAATGGTAGTATGTAATCATTAGATAGGATATATTTCATGAAATTAAGATTTTTAACATGATAGTGAGGCTTTGAGAGCATAAAAAGAGGCATGAAGGTTAGTTCAAGGCCTAGTAAGGTATGAAGACTATGGTATCGAGAGAGAGAGTAGCCTAATGTGGTATCAAGATTAGTTTCCAAGGAAAGTGTGAGTATGTTATAATTTTAAAAGGTGATTCAATTTTTTTATCAATTTTCATGAATTGTGAGGTTCTAGTTTCAAGGACAAGGCATGGAAATTTATTTGGAGGTATCTCGAGTGCTTAGAATAAAGGGTTCCAAACCTAAGAAGGTTTTTCTTATGCTCATTAGATCATAAAACCTTTGCATGGTAAAATAATAATCATGGTATATGGGGAAGGGTCCTAGATCAAAATTATATGAATTATTTTTTTTATTGAGGGGCTATGCTTTATGAACAATCGTTAGGAGTGGAAATAAGTTTAAACCCTCTTAGAACCCTAGTAAAGACCCAATGTTGAAGATGTTGCTCAAAAGTGATTAGGATGGATTTAATTTTTTAGGTAAGCTATTTTATATTGTATTGTACTCTCCCTTGTACCTTTATGTTGTACTAATTAGAGAGAGGAGAGATAAAATGTTGAGTTATAGGCTTATTTTTCAAGAAGTTATTATAGAAGTCAAAAGTTGCATTGGACATAGTAAGTAAATAGATGGAAGAAGAAATTAGAGACTCATAATATATTTCCATGAAGGTTTATGGAAAAATTATAGTCATCAAATATGCTAAACCACTCATCCAAGTTAGCCCGTCACTAACAGGCATAATGGTGCAAATAATAAAAAACCCAAACAACCGTGAGAAGATGAATTGGGATGTGATTTCATGATAAAATGATGAAACCAAGTGAAAAAATATGTTTTTCATGAATTTTGGGACATTTTAAGGTTTTAAAAATCTTTTGTGGTCATGTGTGTGGTGAAAAAGCTGCTCATAAGTTGACATGTCTGGTTCAGATAAGACAGTGAGATATAAGGTCATGAGATTGGTCTGTAAGACCAATATTTTCCATTTTAACACATATATTTATATATAATAATGGTATAATTATCTAATAGTATGATATTCATGCATCATAATTAATGTATTTATATACAGGTATTGGAGGTCTAAGTCATCATGACTATGTTTTGAGGTAATCTGGCAGTTCTAAGTGAGTAAGTTGTAGAGGTGTTATTGAAGCCTTATATTATGATTATAAATTTGTAAATAATTTTATGATGACCATAAGGTCATGAATACTTTTTATATATTCTTATTTTATCATATTTTATGTCTTAATTATGTTTGAGCTTCATTCTTGAAAGATAGTTTTTCAGGGCACACATGCCTAATAGGGCAGTTTGTCCTAAAGAAGGTTTCAAGGTATGAATGAAGGATGTAGATATAAAAAATAATGCACAAGGCCATAATATTTAGTTTAATAAATTTTTAATGTGTTTAAAGTGTTTTATAAATAAATCTAGACCCAATAAAATCAATTTTTGGTGTTAAGAGATAAACCTAATGCAATTAGGTCTCTATGAGACCTAAAAGTGAAATGAGGTCTAATAGAGTTATGATAGACTAAAATAGACTTGATGTTAATTTTATTCATGTTCACAATATGTAATAAAACATATTATATTTCCAAACTAAGAGGTTAAGTGTGTGTGGCCAACTAAGTGGTATATGAACAAGGAATGTTATATATACAAAGTAGTTTTAGGCCTATTTATGTAAGCTAAGAGAATAAGAATGAAATAACACATTATTGAGTAGAATAAGGTCTTGTATACCATTATAGGAGTTTATAGGATCTATTATAAATATTTTATAGTGTGTTTTCATATTAATATCAAGGTTATATGACCTAATCAATCTTGCAAAGACCTAGTTGAGTGAAGAGGCCTAAAAGGCAGTTTGAGAAGGATAAGAGGTGAAGAGTTGAAGAGGTGGTCATCATCTCTTGGTTGAGAAAAATTGTGTTCTAAATGTGATTAAATTAATTAGGTTGTTTAGTTGGTTCTAACTCATTAAGGGGGTTAGTACCTCCTTGCAAGTGGGTGCTTGGTTAGTTGGGGTTGGTGTTCCATTTGGAGTTGGTGCTTTACTAAATTTGGTTTTTATCTTATAATATTATATTCCATTTGTAGATATCAGTGGGTTTTCTTTCCCTTGAGGTTTTCCCACATATGTGATGTGTTCTTGTGTTCATTCATATGTGGATAGTTACTTATGCTTGCTATATCTATATGTTTATTTGAATGGTTCATGATTACTTAAGTGTAATTGATGAGGAAGGTTTTTGAAGACTGATTCACTGTCCCTCTCAGTCAACAGGCTTCTATAATTTATGATGTTTATTAATTTGAGGCTGAGTTTCCATTTGAATAACCTAATTTTATTATGTTTTAGGTAGATCAATAGTTTTTTCCCCCTTAGCAGCCTCTTGAGAAGTATGTGGAGATGAAACTTGACCAATTGAGGAAGATGAATCTTCCTCTATTTCTATTATTTTAAACATTGTATTGTATGTTATAGCAGTGCCATATTTGTTTGGAGTTTTAGCCTGATTTATACCACATAATTCACCTTCTTACCAATTTACCAAAGTGGACTCAACTTGTACTTGAGCTAGTTTATGCCCACCTTCAACTTATGGATTTGGTTCACTAAATTATCCTTGGAAAAATGATACACTTTACACCATCAAGGCCTAATTGAGCACTCAATTTTCACAATTTTTCTAATTAAGTGGTTGGTTGTAAGGAAAACACCACTCATAATCTTGTAGTAGGTTATTTTTCATGGGCACAATTGCCTTTGAGGTACTAGCAACATTGGGGTTATGGCTATCGTATGGCCTAACATGAGTAACTTGACCTTGGGCTTGTATATTGCCTTGATAAGGATACATAAGAGGCTAATAGGGATGATTGTATGAATAATAAGGTTTGAAATTATGCACTTTTTACCTTTTTAAAGTAACCAATTCATTACCAAAGTTATATAATAGTTACGTCACTTCATGTGGTTCACTATGAGGAAGAAAAAATGTGGTTGGTTGGATGTTTGATGTTGGAATGGTTACTAAAGTCAGCTAAATAGGTGGAAGTGTTGGTGGTAATTTTGGAAAAAATGGTAAGGGAGGCCTTGGGTAATTTTTCCATCTTGTATGAGGTAATTCTTATCCCTAATGTCAATATCATAGGCATTAGGAAGGGTTGTACCCCCCATGGACTACATCATCAATATTATATCACTATTTAAGGACCTCAAAAAATATTAGTGTTAGGGTTAGGTTTAACTAGCTGTGGGATTCTATCCCATGTTTTCTAGAATCTTAAATTAAAATACACCATATACTCATTTGGATCTCTCTTGATGGTGGCTAATTTCTCCATGAGTGAAAGGTGATCACTCTTATCCTTGAACTACTGGAATAATTTTTCTCCTAACTCATCCTAATTATGGATTGAACCTAATTATAGACATTTTTACCATTAAAGATATATCCCCTTTATGGATGTATCTAAAATCCTCGAAACTATGTTGTCTTAGGTGATGTTGTGAACTACACAAATGTTTATAATATCTTAGATGTGCTCAATAGGTGTTGTAGTGTCCTCACCAGTGAATGATGGGATTCTATTTAAGGATAAAACATGTATGTCATCATACTATTGGAGATATAATGGGATGCCTCTATTGAAGGCTATAAAGAGTTGGTTCCTTTGGGCTACCATATGATGAATTAGATTCAACCTAATTCTTGGACTAGGAAGTATACCAAATGGAGGTGTTATTGGGCCCTCAAATAATGTTGACCAAAACCTCTTTATAGTATTTTAGGGGACTATGATACTATAGTTATTCTTTTTATAGGGGTGAATGATAAATCATCAAACTTAAAATTAATACCTCTAGTAGAAGACCTTGTCTCCTTTGGCATGAAAGCATGGAGCTGATCTAAAACTAGAAAAGGATGGAGTCACTAGGAACCTCTGAAATGTCTTCAATTTTGCTATAAATTGCTAAGTACAACACTAAATTATCAGTTAAATTCTTCCAAATCCATGGGATTTGTCCCACCTAGCATGCCATAAATTATTTTCACTTGGATCCTACACCCATTCAATCAAATTAGTTAATTAAAAATAAAGAATGGGATCATACCCAAGGTGTAAGACCTTGAATATTTGGTAATGAACCTTTAGAGAGGTTCAAAAGGAATGCACCTAAATTAAGATTAGTTTAAAACCTATACCTATGCTAAAGAGACCTATATACATCTATAAATAAGTATCTTTAGTGGTGAAAAAGGGAAAATTTTGAATTGAAATTGAAACAAAGTGGTGCACCAAAGTTTAGGGTCTCCTCCACTCACTTTGACAACAAAAGAACAAACTTTAAAAGATTGATTTTAGTTACAAACTATAATAAACATGCTATAATAGAGGCATGATAAATAAACCAACTTTCATAATGGTTGTAGTGTCTAAAATTTCCTTACATATGATTCAAAAGAGAATAATGTGCATCTACAATTGATCTCAAACTAATAAAAAGAGACTAAAAACCACAAAATGCAAATGAACTTTTAAAATACATAGTGAAAAAATAAGGAAAGAGAGGTGAATTCAATATTTTACTGATAGTCCAAGGCCTAAGACAACATTATAGGTATCCAAAAGAGTAGAGTCTTGTCATACCCAAGAGGAAGGATATAAAATAAGGCATTTACAACCCTTTATATAATAAAAATAAGAAAATAAAAGAGAATAATCACTATTAGGCTACATAAATGTATTTTTTACATCTTAACTCTAGCCCAGGCAAGATAAAAACAAGTGGAAATTAGGATCATTCACCTCTCATCAATGCACTAGGCCTACCACTTTGATGGTATCTCATGGAACATGGACATAATATTGGAGATGAATTCATTGCTATTATTTTTTTCATTTAGAGTGCTTGAGCATGCATGATTTGGTCAAGTAGATGATCCACACTTGGATAACATGACTCCTCTTGTGTTAAAGGCCTTAACTCACCCATTTACACCTCTTGTGCATGTTAAATATTTAACTTGAGAAGGAATCTCCTACACAAATTAGAGCCTTAGGGGTTGAATTTCCTTCATTAACACTTTATGGAGAATTTACACACATATAAGATCATTTTTCTAGTTATCTTCATACCTCATTCAATCTCTTTATGACCACTTACTCTATTTAGAATCATGAAGGGCTTAACTTGATCCTTGGAGGCCTATTCAACATATCTCTCATGCTTGAGATCAGCCTTGGAGCTTATGTGAGGATTTTGGATCATTACCATTCTTTTCTACAAGGACTCCTTGAGAGGTCTAAGAACCTACATATTCATACTTTAATCTCATTTTGTTTCATCTCCTACCTTATAACCTTGCTTAAAGCCCTATCTCATCTACCCTACAAACTTGTAATCAATCTTAGAAACATTATACACTGATTATGAGAGGCTTTTTCACCTTCAAACATGATTGGAATCCTCATCTTTACATATACAACTTTGACTATCACTTTGCATTCACTCCTTCTTTAGTCATGAAATCAATGAGGTGGTTTACATACTTGAGGTGTTAGATTTGAAGAATCACCTGCAACCTCCTTGAGGTGTTTGAGCTTCTAAAACCTTCCCACAATTATTTTTAAGGGTATTGAGGTAGTATATACTATATATATACTTATACTTGACCATGCTTTAGGATCTTGTGTTAACATAACTTGGGTATGAATGGAAACCCCATAAATATTGAGAACTTGCTTATCATTTCAACCCCATAACCTTACTAACCCTGTCTCTTATTATACAAGACTATGGTTGGAATATCCTTCAAGACATTAGAAACCCCATTGATAATAAAATCACTATCAGAATGCCTTGGAAACCACTTACATTTTGATTATCTAAGGAATCCTTCTTGAATTCTATAATTTTTGAACCTTCCTCAACCAACCCTATAATTTTGACTACCATGGAGTCCATCAAGAAGTGTGTGGCCCTGCATATACATGTTTCTTGTGATATTTTAAACTTGTTACTTGGTTTTCATACTTCTTTCTTCTATTTGAAAATAGTTTTAGGCTTGAAATTCATTTAGAAGGTCTTGAGACCATACTTGTCCATTCTTATTTTCTCTTAGGTAACTATCACTTGTAGGCCTATAGGTCACTTGATCAGGCTTTACTAAACCTTGTCATGAGGCCATGGAGCATGTTCACACCCCTCAAAATATTTTAAAATAGTCATAAACTAGAAAAGGCTCTAGAGGACCTTAAGAAATGTTTTAAATTCTTGACCCTATAACTCTCATCTCCTTATTTGCACATGCCTTCAACTTATTTAAAGGGTCTTGAGGCCATAAGGTATGTTATAACTCTATCCATTCTTAAATCAGCCTTGGTAAGAGTGAAAAACCTATTAAGTTCATGGAGAATTTGATATGATATTGACAAGCTTGAGAGACTCTTTTTTCCTGGTTCTACCCCATGAGGTCTTGAAACCTTTTATAATATTAAAAATTTTTATTGATTACTTTAAGAACCTTGCTCAACTCAAAATCTACTTTGAAGACTTAGCCTAGGATCAATTAAATCCAAGGATCACATTTCCTTGTCAATCACCATTAAGGTCTTGATTATTTATGTACTTCCATATAAGATCTTGGTATCAATTAAGACTTCAAAACCTATGACCCTCCCTTTTGGTTTAGGCCTATAACTTCATGCAAGGGTATTGAGATCATAAGAACTATTCACCTCCTTGATTATGATATGCAGGTATATTAAGGATTTGAGGAGTATGTCTTCATTTTTTGAATCAAGTACATCCATGGAACATGAGGAACCTAGATATATTTATATCTTCTTCTTAACATCATGAGAATTCATTTTATAGCTCTATAGGCTTAAGAACTCGTTGAAACCCTAAACTTGGATCTCATATACCTGTATCCATGTTTATATGTTATTGGATGAAATGGGTAAGTTATTTATCTGGATTGAGGCCCTTCTATTGAGATGGAAACATCTCAAATGCATTGAAAACAATTTTTTTATTTGCAGGTCTGTAGAGGTCTCTTCCAAGCTTAAACCTCATTAAAATCCTAATCTTGGTGTTATAGCATAAAAATATTATTTGGATGATCTTATAAGATCTTGAAAGCATTATATAATTTAATGACATCATGCATTTCTTTTTGGACAAGCTCCAACACTTCAAAAAGTGGATTTATGAGCTCTAGGGTTTTATAAGGTTTAAGGGGTTACTTACAACCTTTTGGTAGATCAACATGTTTTTAAGCTCTTCAATTAGTATTAATGACTTGTAATGGTAAATAATATACCTCATTATCTCCTCCATGATTCAATATTTGACATGAAATATGATAAATGAGTTCAAACTATGAACAATGCTCTCTTTTGGTTACCTTCAAGTTATTTAGGGGCTTCTTAACAATGGTTCATATCCTAGTTTGATAATTACTACCTAAAAATACATAGATATGAACCTTTAATACCCTATCCATACTCCCCAATGGTTTTACTAACCCATGCAACTCTTTATCAAAGATGTCACATCTTTGAAAACTGCCTATAGGTGCTTACAAGTGAGGTTTTGGGTCAATTTTACCCTATTGAGAGGTCTATGAGCATGTTTTTCCTATTCTAAGGCATTTGAGGGCTTGAAAATGGTAAGAGGGACACTAATGATCTAATTTTGTGCTTGAATACCACCCCATAACTCTGAAGCTATCAATAACACCCTTCAAAAACCTATAATTTCATGGAAACCTTCATGCTTGAAAGCTTTTATGCCTAGTTATATATGTTAAGGAACCAAGAATGATCCATAAACTCTACACTAATTTAGTGCACAATGTATTTACCTTGGATCTTTTCATCAAATCACATGATTTCCCAAAAACTTCAAGGAAACAAAACTGAATTTGACCTTTTAATACTTAATTATCTCAAACCTCAAAGCGCTCAATTTTCCATTAATATATCATATTTGACTAATTATGCATTCAATAATGATTAATTAAAAAAATTAATCAAAAATGCAAAAAAAGAATGAAAAAATATAATCCAATCATGACAAGCATGTGATAATGGAGTTTAGCAATGCATACATGTCTGAGTTTGCTTGTAGTACAAACTAATCTACTTCCTTGAAAAGTGAGTACATGGCCAATTCCTCATAATTGTCAAATAGATACTCTAAGATTACATAGAATTCAAACAACAAAGCTTTAGAAAGTTTTGATATACCCATGAACAAACCTTGCACCTTAATATCATGCTAATGCAATCTTACAATCCCATGGATTTACACCAAATGTCTCAAAAATAGACTTATAAAATGGTCTTACAAAAATCATCATAGGGATTTCAACATATCGTTGAAATCATCTTGAAGTCTAGGACAATTCCCTAGTTTACATTGAGAAGTGAAAATCTCTCCAAGTGATTCAAAACTTGGGATATATGTATACTAGTCTCTATATTGGCCATTACGCAATCTACAAAGTTACACTTTGAGGCATCAAATGACCTCAAATCTAGACACTCAACATATGGCTGGAATCATCTCTTGCTCTGGATTTCAATTCTTTGGCTCTTTGGCTCTTCAAATCTTAAGCTCTGGCTCTACCATGAGAGCTTTGAGACTTTGGAATGGATTCATTGAATTCCAATTTTAATTCCCAATGATTTCCAAATAACCCCTCACCCCTTTATATACTTGTGGGAGGTCCATTTTTTCTGATTGGGATGATTATCCAAAATCTATTTAAAGAAATTTCATAATTATCCCATACTCAATTTTTATGGGATTTTAAATTATCCATCACATTTAAAAATATGGGGTGATAATTATTCCCCAATATATGATGGAATATGTTTATCCCTAAATATTAAAGACTTGGGTTGAACCATAGTGCCACATCACTTTATTGCTACATCATTGAGTTTGACCATAACTTTGACTGGTCATAACTTACATATATAGACTCCATTTTTTGAACCATAAAATGTGCCAAAAATATTATGATGAGATATACATCATGGAACTAGATTTGAAATATTCCATGATGGTCAATTTTTTTAGTTTGACTAGATTTGACCATCGATGACTGGCTTTGACTAAGACTTTAACCAATTGTACAAGGAGCATACGAGCTCTATTTTTTAAGTTCCACATACCATTGGAAAGATCTTGACGAGAAATAAATTTTACCAACATCAATATAAAATTTTATGAATTCTATTTCAAAGTGAATGTGGATCCTCCTAGATCAATCCTTTCTATTAAGAGGGCTTTTGGTCCACCAAAAGCTGGTACCCAACTTGATCCTCTAAAATGCCAGTTAATTCTGAATAATTCCAAGAGGTCTTTATCAGTCTACTCAAATTCCATAACTATGCTTAAAATGCTTAGAAAAATTAATTGATCAAATCTTCTACAAACCCTCTACTTCTGCATGACCATTAATAACCTCTACATATAACTAGGATGTGATGACTTCCTCTACTGCATGGCTTCACAAGAACCTTTACATAGATAAGCCTAGTGATCTCCTTTGCTATTTCTAAATGGTCCTCTACAGCATATCAAGTATAAAACCTAAATCATAGCATAGAGACAATAGTGGAAAAATATGATTCATAACTCAATAATGTAAAAGGCCCTAAAACAAGGCATGAATTATAGTAAATCCTGTAACTACCAATAAGGTCACAATATATCAAATTGTTTGCCCACTGTCACATCCTGTAAGTGGTGAACTACCAAATACTAAAACAATCACCAATGCAATTGAAATACAAGTTTGTCAATGTAAATAAAATACATTAATTTTTATGAGCATGTCATAATACATTGCCTCAATGGGTCTTATCATGCATCTAATCACAAATATGCCATAAATAGATGCATTCCAAAATAGTAGTTATTCTAAAATAAGTACTTTAGGAAAGTTGAATCCTACTCAAAAACCTATGAAATTGCTATCAAATCTCCCAAACTAATCAATGAGTTAAATTCATTAATAATTCAATAGGAAACTCATAAACCTAATACTAGAGATTCCAAAAATAGAGCTAATCATAAAACAAGTGTGAGAATTAAAAACTTCACATGATAAACCTGTCTCAAAGTTTTCTCACAATAGTAGCTCTAGAATGCATATATCAAAGCATGGGTAAATTTCCTTTGTCAAGATACAACAAGGATCCCAAAATTTACTTTGTAACATAAATGCATTAACAATCCACTAATCATGACAACATGAAATTAAGAAACTATTTACTAACCCTTTTAATTAGACTATCATATTTAAGGTGTTTAATTTATTTAGTGGATTGATTGACTTATACGTGGGTTGATTGAATAAAAAATTCATTAATTACCTTATCAATAAGTTTATAAACTATCTTCTTCTTACCATTACCATAATGGTGAGATGGTCAAAGTTTCCAACACTTCTCAACCCAATTTACACTCACGTGACAATGAGTGCAAACATCCCTCTTCTTAGGTGAGGTCATTCTTTTGCCATTTCTCACTTTGCCAATACGAGAATGGTCTTTATCACCTTCAAGCTACTTTAGTAAATTTTATCTTTTCCAACAATATGTAGCATAATGGTTATTCAATCCATAAAATGTATAAGGAAAAGAATGCAACATCTTCTGAATATTAGAACCAAATTTATTAAATGGAAAAAATGAATCAGAAGTCTTGGAATTCACATTAATATTGATGGATTTTCCAATGTAATAATGAGGAGGTGTAATTTTAATACCTCTTTTACCTAATTTATTACACCACTCATCATTCCTTCACAAAGAGAAATTATGCTCTGCTAGTGGTTTTGAATCTTGGCTGTCAGAAGCTTGTCCTCTTTTATCAATGGAGGAACTCTCTCCAACATCCACTTTCTCACTATCATAACCCAATCCTACATGAAAATATCTATGCTTTACTTGTATTACGTTAGCAATAACTTATCCATTCTTACCAAGACCCCTTCTATCATATCCCATTTTCAATAATAGTTTAGATTCAATGCCCTTAGTGTGTTTCTCAAAACTACCAAAAGTAATATATGAAACATCTAAAACTGAATGAAAGGAATTACCAGATGAACAAATTAAAATTCACTCATTAGTCATAATTTATGCATCTATAGTGTAAGGCAATTGATGAAGACAATATTTCTCTTCTTCTTGCATCTGTGCCAAGAACTCATTCTTGGCTTGCAGCTTTGATTTTAAGTTGGCAATCTCCTCTTACAAAGAGTAAAAATGAGCTCTCAGGAAAGCATTCTCTTCCTAGATTTATCAGTTAATTACTTTAAGCTCATTAAGCCTCTCTTTTTTCAAGGCTTTGCCCATGGCTTCTTGTTTCCTGCAAACAACCTAATTCCACAAACTGCACACTGCAAATGGAATATCAACAAGGCCAAAAGTCTACAATAATACTAGAAACCAAAATAAAAATAATCGATATCAATCCACATAATTAGATGGTATCCCAGCACACTAACTGCTCTGATACCAAACCTAATTCATAAAATCTACATTGATTTAGTGTGTAAAGTATTTACCTTGGATATTTTCATCAAATCACCTAATTTCCCAAAAACTTCATGAAAAAAAAACTAATTTTGACCTTTTAATACTTAATTGTCTCAAACCTTGAATTCCTCAATTTTCCATTAATATGTCATATTTGACTAATTATGCATTCAATAATGATTAATAAACAATATTAAGTAAAAATGCAAAAATAGAATCTACTCATGACAAGCACGTAATAATGGAAATTAGTAATGCCTAATTATTTGAGTTCACTTATAGTATGAACCAATCCATTTCCTTGAAAAGTGAGTACATGGCCAATTATTCATAATTATCAAATTGATAATCTAATATTGCACACAACTCAAACAACAAAGCTTCACAAAGTCCTGGTATACCCATGAACAAACCTTCCACCTTACTGTCATTCAAATGCAATCTCATAATCTTGTGGATTTCCACCAAAATTATCAAAAATATATGTATAAAATGGTCTTACAAAAATCATCATAGGGATTTCAACATACTATTTAAATTATCTCGAAGTCTAAGATAATTCCCTCGTTTACACTAAGAAGTGAAAAGCTCTCCAAGTGCTTCAAAACTTGGGATATATGCAAACTAGTCTCTATATTGGCAATTACACAATACTCAAAGCTTCAATTTGAGGCATCAAATGACCTCAAATATAGACACTCAGCATATGGCTGGAATCATCTCTTACTCTAGCTCTTAGTTATTTGGCTCTTCAACTCTTTGGCTCTTCAGCTCTAGCTCTACCATGAGAGCTTTAAGACTTTGGATTGAATTCACTAAATTCCAATTCCAATTTCCAATGCTTTCAAAATAACCCCTCACCCCTTTATATACTTTTGGGAGGTCCACTTTTTTTGATTAGGATGATTATCCATAATCTATTTTAATAAATTTCATAATTATCCCATACCTAATTTTTATGGGATTTTAAATTATCCACCACAATTAAAAATATGGGGTGATAATTATTCCCTAATATATGACAGCATATTTTTATCCCCAAATATTAAAGACTTGGGTTGAACCATATTGCCATGTCACTTTATTTCCATATCATTGAGTTTAACCATAACTTTTAATGGTCATAACTTACACATACAAACTCCATTTGTTGAATTGTAAAATGTGCCAAAAATCTTAGGATGAGATATACATCATAGAAATAGCTTAAATGCCTCATTGTGGTCTATTCACAGATACCTTACAATGAAAAATATGGTCAAAAGGAGTCATAATATGCCTAATAAGATCATGAACAAATGAAAGGATCCTAAAAAGTGTTTATAAGGATTTAAAAGGCCAAAATGTCATCTTTGAGGTTATTAAAGTCATTTTAAAGAAAGAAAAGCATTATTTAGGTTTCAAAAAGTCATTCTTAATATGCAAAGACTCTTTATGAACTCCCCCATCCCTATAATTGGTCAAAAATGCATTGAAGTCAGTTATTTCCCTCCATTTTGGTTCCTTAATGGCATTCAACTCTCTCTCTCTAAGTGTGAAAATGTCATAGGGACCAAGGGTGGATTGGATACCCAACACTTAGCATGCATCTCCTCCCATTGAGTCACTACAGTATGATATGCAACCACTACCCTCACCAATGGATAAGATGGGGGTGCATGGGTACTCATAATATCAATGAATCTCTCAATGAATAACTCATCGACTATATCCGTGGTTACACTTTAAGTGATAACCTACACCACATGGCTCACCATGGTAACCCACTCCTAATCACCTATACACAAGACATAAAAAACACAAATTAGATATTATTATCAACCAAATACTATGCCAATAAAATATAATAGTGCAAATATACGGTCCTTACATGTGGCTTTGATATCCACCACATCTATCAATACTTGTCCCATGAGGATACCACCACCTTCATATCGTCCTACACCACCTTGTGTTGTAGGTATGGCACTAGGTTGGGAAATTATGATCGAGATAAATAATGTTCAATGAGCCCCGACCCACCAATGCATGTAACCATCTATACACCTTACATCATCCCCTATATCTAGGGAAACCATGGGATCCTTCTCATCACTATGACATGAGGCTATGTCCATGGGTATAGGTTCTAGTATATCATTGGGCATATGCCCACTCTGCATTGTATGTTATCATGATAGGTCACTGATGACACTCCCTACTCCATATCAAACTATTAAAGTACATGATCATATTGAAACAACTTATATACCCTAGGAAAATAATCAACAAACCACATGATGACTCAAATCCTCTATAGCTCATGCCCATACTTAGGCCACCCAAAAAATGTCTTATATAGAAGCCAAATAATATGATCCATAGTCAATCTATCCAAAATGGTGTGACAGTCCATCCTAGTGTGTAATCTACCATAGTGGAGTACCCACCACTATAAAAATGTCTACAGATGGGCCCACCCAACTAGCGATCCACCAAGGGGTTGAACTATCGTAATATGCTCATAACCCCACACTTGTAATAAAGTGATAGATCCAATACCACCACTACAAATATCCAATGAAAAATTGTATAAATCTCTATATAGGTGGGTAAATATTGTACAATCCCAAGAATATCGGGTACTCTCCTTCTCAATCTATCAAACTATACGATATATGTGATAATAAATTACAATAATTCCACCCTCCACTACTATAAATGAGGCTAATAATACATAATTAACTTTCATAGGTGAAAAATTTCACCTCTAATAATGCTATCAAGATTCACCATGTTAATTGGATCTACATCAAGTGATCTCTACTCAGTAAAATACATATGGGAATGTTGAATATAACCACAACTTCTATCTCTTGTAACCTATGCTCTCTCACCTCTAATAAGAATCAAAAAATGTGATACACGTCCTCCAATGTAACTATCATCTCCCCTTTTGGGATTTATAAGGTACATGTATCTAGGTTCCACCTCTTAGTTAGTGTCGTGAGAAGGTGGACATCATAGGGGACTTATCTTAACTGGTCTACATGCCCTAATCCAGCCTAATAAATCATGGCCTAGTTATTTGTATCTAGTCCTACCTCTACTAGCATGTAAAAATGCCTTCCATGCCAAAACTCATAGATATGTACATATTTATATAAAATAAAAATCAACAAAAATAGTCATTAGTCATGGGATCCTAGAAATCAAATATAAAATTTACATGTTAAAACCCACAAAAATCAGCAAGACAATAGCGTTAGATGTTAGAATCGATGCTAGATAGAAACACTAGATAGTTGAATCCAAAAAGTGGACACTATCATTGAGAGCTAGATTCAATTATCCCAAGATTTGATTAAAGTGTCCTTCGATAGTTACAAAACAATTTTTTTGCCAAAAAGGAACAAATTTCAAAAATCTAACTTTACAATGTGATTCACACATAATCCTACTTACTAACTCCTCAAAGTCTTGGCTACTTAAATATATTCATATCGCCTTATATTATAGTGGTCATGGGGATCTACTATGTGGAATTGTATTTTTTTACTTAAAGCTTAAAATTTCAAAAAGATCAAAGTAAAAATGAATCAAATTTTCTATTCAAAACTCCCAACATACAAATTTTATTAAAACTTCAAATGTACATATCTTGAGTACCAAATATACAAATTCAAAACTATGAGTTGTGTTGGGATCCAAGCAATGAACACTTTCACATTATACAAATCTATAAATATTTCAAAAAATTCCTAAAATTACCTAAAATTTTGCTTGCACATAGATACAATTCAAAATCATATGTGGTACCAACACAAAATTACATTATCTAGTACTAACACTCTTAGGGTAAAATTGGTTACTATACACTCATATACCTGACATTGTTACTTATCCCTTTTGTGATGAGGTGACTAGCATATTTTATTTCCCCTCCTCCCAAAAAGGGTGGGGAAAATCTAGGGGGCATGTCATAGAGATATGAATTCCACATATTCACATTTTTAGATTCAATTGAGTGCATGTTATGGGAACATGTCCTCCATATTTATTCAGTATTCAACATATCTAGATTACAATGGGGGCATGTTTTGGAAACATGTCTGACACATTGCTACATAGTTATAAAAATATCTAGATTATAGCAAGGGTATGTTATGAAAACATGTCCTCCACACTTATACCACGTTAAAACTCACTAGATCTCCTTCAAATTATATTATTCAAATATATATCTGGGTTAACATCCTATACATTGGTATTACCATTATACACATATTACATAACATTGGTACTTATTAAAAGAAACCAAAAGGCATAATCCACATAGATTATTTTATTCACTTTAGATATTATATAGGGCATGAATAAGGGTTCATTCTTTCTAGGTACCTAGAAATCAATATATCTTCTAGATTCACTAGGTTGTCATGGATTGATATCATAGTATGAACTATTATTATATCATAAACTTTAACACATCATTGAATGAAACCCAAGTTGGAATATTATTTGGGCCTTATACTTCTATATTGGTTGGTCTTGTTTATAAATTGGAGTGATTTGATCATCTAGTCTCACTAGGTCATGTACTTAAGTTATGCTAGTTGGGAAATGATACTCTCAATTAACTAATCACTACTCTTCCTATTCTAGGTTTGGGGTATGATCACCTCCCAACTCTCCCCATTAAAAATACAACACCACTAGGTTATAAGCCATTTTACCACTTATGATCTCATATTCCTAGCTACAGGTCCCTTGTTACATCGCCAGTTTACAATACTCTGGAGTCATTACCACACAACACATACATAGGTTTATTTTATCTATGCTTTTTCTTTACATTATTTTATATTATTCTTCATATACAAATTATATGTGCTAATTACTTTGTGGCATGCCATTTATTTTAGGTAGCATTTAAACAAAAGGTTCAAGGAAATTTCAAGAGAAGACAAGGTGTGTTGTCCACACCAAGGTATTCATTTTTTCCCTTTAAACTAATAATTTTAGTTTTATACATTTCTAGATTAAAGGGGGGAAATGTATATACCCATATTTGGTAAAACATAGTTTCATAGCATGTTTTTATAGCCTTTTACATATATACATATTTTGACTAAGAGTTAGGTATCTAGTGATGCAGTCTCTTGTGGACCTCTAGGTTTCATCTTATTTCACTTGATTTATTTTCCCATGTGAGACTATATGTTGTAATTTTTATTTTATCTAGTGTATCCTGAAGATCCCCACTTGTGTTTTCTATTATCCCTATGTTTTTAGCCTCTATACACCTGTGCCTATGTTGGACACTTGTGTCAATGTAAGTTTCCAACTATAATATAAGTGTCCAAACTTATCTTTTTATAAAAAAAATTATCTTTCACTTGGCAACCATTTTTTTATTTCCTTTTTTCATCTTATTATCATCTTTTCATGTACCACTAGGTCCAAATTCAAAATAAAGATATCCCTATATATACAAAGGTTATTGTATAGTTATACTACCTATAATTTATAATAAAGTTTCTAATTAGTTAATATTTTACATTCCAAGCTATCAAATTGCACTACAATACTATATTGAATATCTGAAGTACTCAAAATGTCACTACACTCTTGAGTTATTTGTACCAAGGGTTACTATAGGAGAAAGAGTATATGGTTACACAATTACATTTACACACACATGACTAGGAGGGATAACTACATGTGAGTCTATGTCCCTCTTTGTAGTATTGGCTATGTATGCAACACTTAGTAATATCCTGGGTTGATTGAGTCTCTTAACTTGTGATAACCCATATTTACCAGGTCATAGGAGGTCAAAGGCAATAATATTAGGGATTTGATTATTGGTTTTATATCATGCATAGACAAACATATTCTGAGGCACCCAACAAGCATATAAGTGATAGCATAGGTCTAAGATAAGTTTTGATCACCCTCTATGCATATCTTGGGTTAGACACCTATATAAAATTTGGACATCTATGTCAAATGTAACTACTTATGGCTAATGCAAATGTCTTATAGGTGAAACTAGATAAAAAACAAAGTGAGAAGATTATCAAACTTTATTAATTCCCAAATATTATTCCAAATCACTATTACAACCCAAATATAAATTTTAGATAAGATATGATCTCTCTATCTCTTGGTTGCACTATATTTAATTGTATTTAGTGTACATGATAAATCAGGTAAATCTATATTATTAAATGTATTTTTAATGTTACTATGAGTATAGTCTTACTCCATTCAAACAATTTTATCTAATTAAGTGTGTTTTTATAAAACCCCAAATAACATAAAATAGTTGGGTGCTATGGATTTACTTAACATCAATTACACCATCCCCTACCATATTCTTATTCTTTGCATAAAACTTGGGGTTTTCATTTTGTCTTGAAGAAGAGTTGTCTTGTTTGAATATTTGTATGGTACATTTGAAAACTATTTCTCTTTCAATTTTAACTCTTTTTTTTTATATAATTTCATCAATTGATGTAGCACAATGGAGTTGCAGTTGATAGGCCAATTGGAATTGATATTGTTTGCGAAGATAACCATGAGTTTATTTTTAAGAGGTGATCATGGGAACTAAATTACTTAGGTATGCCATATATGCAAGAAAGAGGAAAGGCTCTCCCAAATACATTGTTTAGTGTTTTATACATCTAAAAATGTAATTTCACATTAAATATTATATGAAAAGTGTCGCACAAATTTCTTAAAAAGGTCAACAAAAGTTGTGATGGATCCTTCAGGTAGGTGTAAGAACCATTCTAATTATTGACCCCTAGGTTGTGTGGAAAGAGTATTAATATATAATTATTATTATAAGAAACATTTGAACATTCCATATAAAAATATTTAAGGTGATTTGTAGGATATCAATTTACTTTTTATTTTTTAAACTTTAAAAGTTCAAAATGTTTAGGAAAAGGTACCATCATCATAGTAATGTCAAAGGGATGCAGGCAAATTATTCAAACTTGTAATTTTTGCTTTGGGAATAGCTATCATCCTGTAATCCTTGTATTTGGTCATTCATACTTTTCCATTCTTGGATAAATGCCATGTCCTTGAGTGGTAATGGTTGGTTTGGGTTTTGATTTGAACTTTGGTTTGGATTTCAAAGCTGATTTTGATTTAGATTTGAACTTGAAAACTGATTGGGATTTGAAAATTGATTTGTAAATTAATTTGGATTATAAAATTAATTTATATTCAATAACTAAAATTGATTTGGATTTGAACCCATATTTGGATTTGGATTCATTATTTGATTTTGATTGATGTTTTGATTTAGATTTAAAATTAAATTTGAATTTGGATTTTGGTTTTGATTTGTCAATTGATTTTGACTTGAAATAAAATTTAAATTTTTTTTTGTGTTTGGATTTATATTTGAAGTTGGATTAGGAATTTTATAAGAGTGATTTGATCATAAGTTATTGGAATTATTGATAGGATAACTATGATTTATGATTGAATTGGTTGACTTGTCAATTAAAGGATTTTTTGACATGTTGGATTTAAGATCATCTATTTATTTGGTTAACCTTTTGACATGGTATTCAATGTAAATACATGTATTTTTTGGGATGTTTCATCTAGAACCACCTTTTCATTATCCATATAGGTTTGGGAGACATTTTTAGGATCAATAGTGGAGGACGCTAAGAGAAGCATTATATTTTCATAGATATTGTATAGGAGGTGTTTCACTTTTCTTAGAAATTAGGAGAGATAAGTATTATGGATAAAAAACATGTGTAAACTTGGCTCATAGTCCTAAGAGTTGAAACAAAACTTCATTCTTATTTTATAAGAGGTAATTGGTAAGTTTGGATAGGTGTTCCTTAGGAAAATCAAAAGCATGTTTGTATTCATATTGAAGGGTTCCCTCATCATTATCATTGTAATTAATTTCAATCTAATGTTCTTGGTTTCCAAGTTGGAAGGGGTCACTTCCAAAAGGATTTTGTCTAAACTGAGGATTATTGAATAAATATTATTTCCTTTCGATGGGAGACATTTTTTAATGTTTGTACTTGACTCCAAAAAGGTATATGACTCAAAATTATAAACAAAAATGCTTGAAAAATGTTTTGAGTTACTTGGTTTTTGGATTTCTTGATTAAGGATTTATTCATTTAAGAAATTGTTTGGAAATTTCAAACTTTGGTTTTATAACACAAAAGGATTCAATTACATGGATTTTTCAAGGAGATAAATAGTAAAGATACATAATAAATATCTAACTTAAACAAAAATAAACATGCAAATCACATAAAAGGATAAAATCTAAGAAATGGACTTGAATTACTTATAGGCTCTCATATATATTGGCTCTTACATTATAAATTGTTGGACTAATGATTAAGAGCACTAACTATGGAGGTAGAACCATACGCATAGCCACTAAAAATAGTTTCAAGGGTAAGTTGAGAGTAACTTCATAGAGCTAACCACTTGTAGGTACACTACAATTCAAATGGTTGAATGGCTATCTTATTCAAAAATTCATCTTATTTGGGTTTAGTATAGGTTTTAAGGTTTATCTTAAGTCTTATTTATGTGTGTATTTATTATATTTATAAATGTAATTATCCTATCTATTTGAGGTGTATATCACCTCTCTTTTCCACTTTTTGGAATTGGGAGTTACTTGCACAAGGAACTCCTCCTCCCCACATGTCATACACATGTTACTCACTTGTAATAGGATTAGGACACTTGAAAAACACATGAATATTACCTATGTAACTCATTTTTATCTTCTTGATCTATTTAAATATCCTTCTTCTCCCATTTTTCTTAACAACACAACACAATCTAATATCTTCTTGACTTGATCTTACATTCTTGTGATGCTCTCTTGGCTTAAGACCATTATTCTAATTTTCTCATAGATTCTACTTAATTTGTACTTAAAGATTCATTATTTTAAGTATTATATTAATATTTTATGGTTTTTCTCCATTTGATGGTTTCCCTACTTGTCAAATCTCACATCTCTTTTTGTGTTTTTATCCTTGAGAGGTATTTTAGCTTCTTGTTATTCTATTTTTTTTTTAATTTTCAATGTTATTGATGAGCGATTATAGAATAAATTTGGTATTAGAGACTTGTTCATTTTTTAACATTGGTTAGTGAGAGTGTATATTTGTGGAGAGATCTTAAATTTTTTTGCAAGGGTCCACCATTATAATATTTTAATATTTGTCTCCTTTAATTCACCTTGTTTTCTTTATTTTTTTCACCTCCAATCTAAGTTCTTTTAGGTTGATCATAAGGAGAATATTATATTATTTTAAATATTTTTTGGTGATACTATGCACATAGGTATTCTCATTTCTCATTCATTTTCATATTGATCTATATCTCAAATTAATTTTAAAAAATTCACAAATCCATTCTCATTTTTTTACTAGTTCTAAGAACTTATTCCTTGAATAATCAAGCTCTTTATTGTTTGATTACTCAAGTTTTTTATTGTTTACATAGATTATTTTTGTTATTCTATGAAAAATATATTTATTTAGACTTTTTTGCTATCCTAATTCTTATTTTATTTGTGCAATCTCTTTTTTTATGTTTTTTCTTTTATGCTTGCACTCTTCTTATATGTAGTGTGCCATTTTATAGCATAAGTTGATTTGTGATTAGCTTTTTATTTGATTATATTCTTGTTATATTTTTTTTTCACTTTGTCTATGCACAACTCTACATTCATTCTTATTTTATTTGAGCAATATCTTTGCCTCTTCTCTAGCATAGTTTCATTTAAGCTTAGTTATCTCTTAATGTGTTTATTTTCACTATATCTATATTTAGCTTAGTCTTTGTTATTTCATTACATAATATTTAGTCTTTCCTTACACTTTTTAACATCCTTTTATCCCTTTTTGCATCATCTTATCTATCTCCACATAGTTTTGATTACATGTTTTAGTTCACTAATTGGTTTACTCCTCTTCAACATTTATTTCTTCTTTATAACATTTCTTTTATTGAATTCTAAGTTCATTGTCAAGTTTTGGTGTTAGTTGTAATGCTTTACACATTCATGCACTTATCTTTTGTTGTACCTCCTGTTATGCTCTTAATTTTTTTTTTATTGATTCATTGGTTAAGTGAATCATTATCATTCTTAATCTCAGTCATGTTTCATTATAGATAAGCATGTCTTAGAAGATTCAAGTGTGTAGCGCTTGATATTTATTTTTAAAATTTTATATATAATTTAAACAAATATATTAGTTTACTTAATATGATTTCATATTATTCCTTATTTTATTGCCTCTCAAGCATTTAGTGGTGATTCTTTTTAATTATCAAATCTCATCTTCCTCACATTTCCTCCAATCTAAAGGAGTTTTATAATCTACTTTAGTTATAGTATTTTGGAATGGACTTACATTAACAAGTTACTTTGATTTTTATTTGTTAAGTAATCAATTAGTTTTTTTCAAAAACCACTTTTATTATCATATCAGTTACAACTTATGATGATTTAATATCATAAAATTTTGGTTCATTTAACCATCTTGTAATTTAAAAACTATTGTGTTTTTTATAATCTTTTATCTTATGCATGAGATGTTACATTAAGTTTTTTTGAACTTTAATGTTTTGAGACATATTTTTTCCCTTAATAACTCTAATACAATAACTTAGAATTTTTATATTCATGTAATATGAATGGTTTATTTGACATTAGTCGGCATTTTGATAAGCCTTAATCATTTACATGAGATATTTAGTGTTTTTTTAGCCTAATGTTAGTAATCCTAATTTATTCTATGGCATTCAAATTAGCCATTTTTTTGCATTTAAAAATGCTTTATATCAAATTTATCTTAAAAATAAATAAATTATTTCTCTTAGAGATGAATTACAATGTCAAAATCTCACTATTTCTATGCATAATTTTGTTAATGCACTTCAAAATGATATTCATAATAATATGGAGAACATGCAATCCTTTTTTGATGATATAAATGAAAAAATTACATGTTTTACACATAATAATACCTCTCATAATGATATTAAGTGTGATTATATTCAAAATTGTACTCCTTTAAACATAGGTACTCATTTTATTAATCCCAACCTAAAAATCATGCAAAGTATGGGCTAATCAAGTGGTTGTCTTGGTAAATGTAAAACAAGAATTATTGAACCTATTTTTCTTAAATCTAATGTAATTTATAAAGGTATTAGTTTTAATGATTCAAATTTTTCTCATGTAAATTTAGAACCATATAGTATTCCTCATTGAAAGAATTATAATGTAATTTATTTTGATTATAATGCTTAGCATGCTCATGCTTTGGTTAAAAATGATAAACCTTGTGTGCATTTTGGAAAACATAGGCATCATATCTATAAATATTAAAAGTTGCATCCATGAAAATCTTGTGATACATCAACTAATGACACTTTTCATTGTTGTAAAATGACTAAATCTCCTAATTCTAAGGTTAACACTATTTATATTCTTGAAGAAAATAGATCTTCTAGAGTCTTTGATGTGTCTTCATGTGATTTTTCTTCTATTGCTTCACATTGTATATCTTTATCAAGAAACACATCTTATTTTTATCCATTTTGATAAAATCTAACTCTTTTTATGAATTCCTTGCTTTTTTATTGTAAGATAAATATTTTATTATTATTTTGATTAATTTCTATTTGTTCAGGATTTTGCACTTTGTGATGGAATTTGTCTTTAGCTCATTTTTCCTTTATTATATCTACTTTTATTACATTATGTATGTAAATGATATTTTTATGGAATATTAGTTACTTAAATTGAAATATTAATGTTAGCTTGTTTGTTTTGAAAGGTTTCATGGATAATTTCTCCTTCTTGTTATCCTTTACTCCATTGTGGATTGACCACCTTGTCTAAAGAGGATTCTTGGAGATTACTGATGCTCACACTTTCATCCTTGTGACTTTTAGTGACATCTTCTCTTCTTATTTATTCTCTCAAATTATTTTAAGCCCTCTTAAATAAATATTATATTTAAGGGGAGATTAATGTAATATTTCAACTCCCTTATTTTGTTTATAAAAGATTTTCTCCACTTTTACAACCCAAAATTAAGCTTAAGGGGGAGTGTTGGAGAATTAACCTTCTTGGGGTTCACCATATATTTTTAGATTTATCCTAAATCTTGTTTATATGCACATTTATTATTTATATATATGAAATTATAATATTTATTTGAGGCATCTCTCACATCTCTTAGCCACTTATTGTATTTGAGATTTACATGCACATGTAAATCCTCCCTCCATGTCACACACATCATCCTCACTTTTAAGAGGATTAAAGCACCTTCCACACACATAAATATTTATCATATAACTCATTTTTATACTATTTATCTGTTTAAATATCTCTCTTCTCCCATTCTTATTAAAAACACAACACAATCTAGTCTTTTCTTGACTTGCTTATACATTCTTGTGATCTCTTGGATTAAGGTCATTCTTCTCCTTCTCTCCTAGATTATACTTTATATGTACTTAGAGATTCATTGTTATAATATTTTAAATGATATTATGGGGGTTTTATATATTTGATAGTTTCCTCACTTGTAAAATCTCAGATCTCTCCTAGTGGTTTTCTCCTTGAGAGGTATTTTATCTTCTTGTTATTATATTTTCAAAGTTATTGATGAAAATTTTTGGAATAAATCATCTATATATTAAGGCTTAAATTTTATATAATTTTAATTAGGGGTTTTACTCTATTTACCTTATAGTACATTGAGGTATAAGACTAAGGAAGAAATTAATTAATGAACTTACATAAAAAGGGTCTATTCCTTATGTGCCCACTCTAGCTGCTATATTTCAATGGAGTGAAATAAAAAAACTAGAATTCAAGTTCATTGTTGAAACCTTGAGTATTAGAAGATGAAACCTCCTTATGTCATGGTGTGTTTAAAATACATAATCACTTAAGCAATTGAAATAACAAATCCTTAAGTTATATACCCTGCCTATACATGAGGTTTATCCTATGTTTTAGTGGTGAAATACATGGTCAATAAATCTCATCAAAAAAATAAAAGAGAGTCTAGACTCATTTTTATTTTTGAGAATCATCACAAATGTGACACAAAGAAAAAACATACACAATAATAGAATAGGCAACATGAAGTTAACAAAAAATAATTTTGATTTCTAAGAATCGTCACTAATGTGACGTAAGAAAATATAATACACAAATCTTACAATACAAATAAGCAAGCTTGCAAGGAAATAAAAGTGAATTAATTACTACTTGATTAATTGAATAAAAATTAAAAAAGAAGGTTAACAAAATAAAATAAAATAAATATAATTTTTAGTTTAGCTTTCTCAATCTTTGGCAAGTGATCCTACATAAAAATTATTAATAGTTTGTATGAAAACATTTAAGAAACACAAAAAACCTATAATTTAGCCAAAATGAAAGCCAAAGAAAGGTTAAAGTAGAGAAAATCAACTCTCTAGAATAAATCTATTGTTATATAGATAAGGGGGAAATGCTGAAAATGCAAAATATTTAGAAAATAATGAAAAACCACATAAAATAGAGGAAAAACACTGCTTAAAAACTACTAAAATATGGAACAAAACTACCATATTTGGAATAAAACCTTTGAAATATGGAATAAAAACACTAAAATATGGAATAAATTTATTGTTTTGTGTAATGAATTTACTATTCCTTTTGATTTCTTTTTATGGAAAAGCCAAACAAATAAAAACTATAAATCCTAGAAATATAAAAAATAACAAATAATGAGTGTTAAAAAGTTGGAAAATCAAGAAAGACTCAAAACAACAAGGAAAATTCAAGAAATAATAGTAAAAAATGCACATAAAACTTTCACCATTTAGCAGTGCAAAATCATTAAAATAGAGGAAAAATCCATTGAAAACTTCGACGAGTTTCTCATGAAGTGCCATGAAACCATCATTTAGTAAAAACCTATAAAACAAAAAAAAGAATAGTGTAAAATAAAAAATGATAGAAATAGAATGTCAATAAGATAATAAAGCCACATAACCAATACAAAAATCTGATAATAGTAAAAAAGACCAAAAAAATAACTAAGAACAAAACCATTGAAAGATATTATGAAATTGCTGAAATGTTTTGTAAAACTATCATTTAGGATTATGAAATCATCATTTCACAATATGAAACTATTGTTTTATATAAAACCATACAACAAATCAAAATTTTCCAAAAAGACACCTGAAACTGCAATTAACACCCTTCCAAACTAAGATTAAATAGATATACACCTTAAATAGTTTAGAAATTACTGAAAATTCTTAAGGAATGCACTTATGATGAATAAGATTTCAAAAAGTCTCACTAGGTATGCTAGAATGTGATAGCTATAATTTTATAACCTATGCAAGCTAGGAAATAAAATGAACAATAAACTGCCTATTCTAAGACTAAACTAGAACTTTTTTAATAGCTATTCAATCAAAGGAAACAAAACAAACACACTTAAAAATTACCCATCTTACCAATAATTAAATCACATTATCCATTGATGAACTTCAATTTGATCTTTCAATTTGAAATGTGGATGTTCAATTCATTCTCCAAGGTAAAGGGAATTTCAACAACATATGAACATAATTTCTTGATTTTCTTATGAATTCACAAGATGATTTTAGTATCACTTTGATAGATTGATGATCAAAATTGATGATGACACTTCAATTTATAATATTTTAGGTGAGAAGATGAATGATTGATATAAATTTTGGTTTATTGGATTATGTTAATTATGGATGGTCAAATTTGAGTCCTCATCCATGTAGAAGAGACGAATTCCTCATGTGTTTGAGGGAAAGGAGGAAAGTTAGTATTTAAAACTATCTTATGAATGAGTCAAGGAAGTTGGATGACAAAGGTGGTTTAAAGGTTCAATGATGACTCAATAATTGGTTTCAGAAGTTAAGGGGGTGGTGGGATGACTTAAAATTTGGTTGAGATAAGTGTGGAAGATGTTTGGTGTGTTAGAAGTTATAGATTCTATTGGTTTTATGAAATTATGTGTTCATATATAATTTATATAGATTAATTTATTATTAAAAAGATAGAGGGAAATAATGTTAGGATGAAATTAGAATTTAGGGTGGTGATGAGCTAGTGTGTATATATTAAGAAAAGTTAATTACAACATTGAATGTATAAAAAATTATACGTCTACACCTACAACATCATATGAATTAGTCATTTGTCCATATTTAAAATTTGAAAAATATAAACTTTGAAAATTTAAAAATTTAAATGAGAGAAAGGAAGGAATACACCTATATATAGGTAAAACCAAATTTCCCTATAATATTTAACTAATAATGGAGAACTATGCCCCTTTATTAAATTACTTAAGAGAATTTGAATCAATGGTAAATTAAGAGTGATCAAGTCCCAATTTTTAATAATTAATCAAGTCCTTGAGTTTAAAAGATACACATTTTAACTCTCATGAATTGGGAATAATACCCAATGTACTACTCCCAAAAAGGTGTAACCACAATGGTTCGTTAGAAGTGTTTTCAATGTCATCGATTATCACTGGACTCAAACATACATCACTTGTAACATAAGATGAAACCACAAGATAGGTTTACTATAAGTAATGTCAATGCCATTAAGTGTCTCTAGACTTTAATGTACATTACCTATAATAAATTCAAATCACACCATTGTAGACATAACTAAAATCCATTTTCATAATTGAAAGCAAATGAAAAATATTGATGCTTCTATCATCACTATATTGTTCATAGATTTGAATTAAAAATAACAATCATTTTCCTTTGAAATTATAACTTTTATCTTTTAAAATGCACATAAAAAGTATTATGCATTTTAAACTTTCATTTTTGAAAATGTTCATGAACAATTATCATGCCTTTGAAATTTGTAACTTTGAAAATATGCATGAACAAGTATCATTCCCTTCAAACTTTGAATTTTTAAAATGTGCATGCGTAAATATAATGCCTTTTAAATTTTTAAATTTTAAATGTGTATATGAGCATGAACAAGCATCATTCCCCATGAATCTGTGTCAAGTGATATAGAATGAAATGCATCTATATGCTCAATTGTAAATATATTTCATATGCCCATGCATATGAATTCAAGTGTGTATAAAAATGTATTTTTTTCTTTGATAATTGAGTGCATACACATGTCATATTCCCCCCATAATATATATCAATGTGACAATATGTGTCATGTTTTTAATTTTTGACCTACATTGAATCTTTGAAAACCTTTTCTCTATTATAGAATCATATATTTGAATTAATTTGAATCTTTTAAAACTAGTATTATCTATAATTCAACCATATACTATGTTATATAAACTATCTTTCAATTACTTTTAATATTTGAAAACCTATTTTTTGTATTGTAAAAACTTTTTTTTATATCTTTGAACCCTATAATTTGTCCTAAACCTAGTTTGTGTCTATTAATAGAGGATTGGATCTATAAGACAAGCTCATTTTTATGTCACCCTTTTGAGATAAGGAATATATCCTACAAGTTACTCATCTCAAAAGAAGAGCTAAATTCATCATGTGATAAAGATATAATCATGTAACATTATGTCATCATGTGGATAGTATGTCATCATAGTAATTTAATTGTCATTTAAGCTTTTATGTAACTTATTAAATGTGAGGCATATAAGTGTCATGTATAGTACACTTAGAAATTAGGTATGCACTAAAGTAACCATATTTTAATTTTTATTATGCAATAAAATTGCATGATATAAATCATGGTACCACTAATCAAGCTCAGCTATCATAACAAACACAACATAAAATTTTATGCAATGTTAGATAAAATCATAGAATAAGTCCAAGGTCCACATATAATTTACATGAATATGTCACAAAAAAAATCTAAGGGCCACATGTAAAGGACATTAAGAATGTCACAATCAAGGGACATGTTAAAATGTTTCCCAAAATAAAGGGCTAAGGGCCATAAACAATGAAAATGTTTAAATGTCACACATATCAAGCACGAATCTCATAGAGATATTTAATAAATTTTCATAAAAGGGCCAAGGGCCATACATAATATGTAATAAATTAATCTATCATCATGAAAAAAATTAACAACATCAAAGGAGCATAAAACAAATGGAAAATAGTCTATTCCCTCCATATGTACTAATGCCATATTATAACAAAGTAGTATATTCATGTAGGACAATATAAGATATGAGTAATTAGCATGCCACTTGTAATATATGTAACTTTACATGGTATAAAAGTCATAGAAATATATAACCTATAGGATTAGATGCCTCCAATAAAAGATGGCCACTAGGTAGAAGGGAATCCAACATTTAAGAATCCATGTAAATTATTCATGTCTTACATCACACTCATAGACCTCGTGACATGCATTTTTGTTTGAAAAATAATATGTTGTATATAAAAATATGTGATAAATAACATATGTAAATAAGTAAACTAAAAACTCATGTCATTCTCAAGTCTTGATTTTTGATTTTTTTAAAATATTTTGAATGTTTTTGACATTTTTATTATTTTTTGTATTTTTTGATATTTGAATGTTTTTATTATATTTTTGAAGTATTTGATTTTTTTTAATATTTTTTAAATTAATTAGGCTCTTATCCTATCATTTGGAGGACCATAGTATGTGTTTGGATCATATATGTTGAAGGTGAATTTTTGTGGATGAAAAATGCTACATGTCAAAGAATCTAAATATGAAAATGAATTAAGTGTTATAGTGTAACTATCTTGATCACTACCCATCAAATATTTTTTAAGATGTGTAACTTGAGAAGATATATGAATTAGTGGATTCTATTGTAAAATATGATAAGGTTTCATTGTCTATGTTTGTTATCAAACACACTATACTTTTTATGGTATTTCCTTATGATGCATTGTAGAAGGCTTAGATTTATTTGAAAATTGGGTAATTATTTAATGAGGAAGTTTTTTTCTTAGGATGGTGTACCATTATCCTCTGTATTAAATGTATAAAAATATTTGATATGGGTGTAACAATTGATTATATACCACACTCTTGAATGGGTGTGATGATTAACTTTGTACTATTTTCTTAAATAGTTGACACAACCAACTATGGTGGTGGTGGTGGGGGAGGATAAGTTACCAAAAATTGTAGAGGTTACTCATATCTAATGCATTGAAATTTGACCACGTAATTATAATGTATGTATTTTAGACATAAATTTATTGTTAATGTTACTGAATAGAGTTTGTATCCAAGAACATCCTAATAACATATTAAAGACTCTAGTGCTTGGTAAGAATAGAAATGGAGTATCCATAATTGTTGAACCCACTTGGAGAGGTATTAATATATGCCAAAGATTATTATATATATGTCCATTAAATTATTTTAGTATTCTTGATGTAACTTGTAAATATTTCTTTATGTATCCAAGACTATGAAGAAGTGTCATTATACATGCATTTTCACTTCACCCATTATCAATCTTGAAACTATGTATAGGTTGTATGTTGATGAAAGTTTCAATAAAAAGTGCATGTTTATCTCAATCATCATCATTTATTCTAGTATCATCAAATGTGATCACCAGATTATTGAGAGATATTGTCACTGATGTCAAGGTTGATGTCATTAATGTCAAGATGTATCTGGTGAAGATGTATGATGAGTGGTCTTTGAAATAATTTTAAGGTAACCTAATATCTCTATATTTAGATATAATTTTAATTAAATATAAATATTATTTTGTTGGTTGATGTCAATTTCAATGTCATGATTCAATTCAGCTTGATTATTGTCAGTGTTGACATAAAGAGGTTTGATGATCAAGTAGTGAAGCATGGTTATAAGGCTCTAGGTTTTCATGAAGTCATGATATCATGTTTATCATACATATATATTATTTTAATGGTGTGATATTTATGTCTATTTAGTACAAGTTAATCATGTTTTAGTGATAGTCCTTGAGTACAAGGTGTCTTGAAAAGCCTAGTCACAACAAGCATAGTCATATCATGATCATGTGCATGGTGAGCATGAAGAGGTATGTGTATAAGTATGACATAAATTGATAAAAATTAAGGCATTTTATCAATATTTATAATCATCAAGGAGTGTTTCAAGTTTATTTTCCAAGTTTCAAGTGCTTAAGAAGCCTAGTCATGACACTAGTAATGGCATGTAAAGTCCTAGTGAGAATATTTGAGCATGGTGTCTTAGTGATATGGATGAAAAGAGGTATAAGATGATATATTAGGTTTTTTTATCATTAATATGAGTCATTTGATCATAAATAAAGTTTAAATTTGAGCCTATAGGGGTAGGACCTACAGGCCTAGTTTGCACCTAGACCACTTCTAGATCTTGCCTATCCTAATGAGGTATAATGGTCTATTTTTAAGACATATGAAGGATGTATGAATATGTATAATAATTATATAGTTTTATTTTTTATGTGAGTGGGTTGGATAGCACATGTAAAAATGCATGAAGGTCATTTTCAAGGCCTAATGTGGTTTATAGGTCAAAGTGTGAGCAAGCAAAGAGAGAGAGTATGGTCTAATGGGATATGAGGTTTTGTTTCCAAGGAATTTATGGATATGTGAGTTTTTTTATAAGTATTACATATTTTTAAAATAATTTTCACAAATTTTGAGGTCATGGTTTGTAATAAAAGGCATGAAAAGTGGTTTTGAGGTCTCTCGAGTGCATAGAATGAAGGGTTCTCAACTCAAGAAGGATTTTATTATGTTTTTTATCTCATAAAACCTATACATAGGAACATAAGATATTAATTTTATGTGGATAATTTTCCTATCTCAAATTTATAGGCATTGGTTTTTGGATTGTATGGCTTGTTTTATGAACGAACGTTAATAGTGGAAGTGTGTTTAAACCCTCCTAAAACCTTAATAAGGACCCAATGTTGAATATGCTGATTAAAAAAACTTAGAATGGTCTAAAATTACTATAAAAACTATTTTATATTTTATTCAATTTTACCATACACCTCCAGGTGTGATTGGGTTGTCAGGTGTGTGAGTAAACCCTACAAGAAAGTGCACATTTCTCAAAGATTTGTTGTAGTGGTCAGAATTGACCAAGTAAAAGTATGAAAATAATTGGATGAATAATTATGATATTTTTTTTATTTACATGGTGTTTTATTGATATTTTATCTCCCTTAGGTGTGCTAAACTGGTCATCCAAGACAACCTGTCGCTAATATGCCTAACGGTGCAAATAATGAAAAAATTAGGCAAAAGTGAGAAGATGATTAGGGATTGGTTATCATGGAATATGGATGAATCAAATTGAATGGATATTTTTTTAAATAATAATAATACATCTTATTTTTTTATATAATTTTTGGACATCATTTTATATAGAAAAAATTTGTTCACAGGTTGACTTGTCTAGCTTAGTGAGGTCTATGTACACTAAGGTCATGAGATTGGTCTGCAAGACAAATATTTCTATTTGAAAATATTATATTTCTATCTAATAATGTTATAATTATCTCATAATATCATCCAAATTCATCTTAAATCTTTTAAAATTTTCATACAAGTGTTGAAAGTCATTATCACCATGACTGTGCTTTAAGGCAAACTGACAGTTCTAAGTAAGTTGCAATGATGAGTTTGAGATTCTATGCCCTAAATTTAAGTATATAATATATATGATTTTTATAATTGGTAATTTTATTTCCTATCCATTCTTTTAATATTTTTTTATAGATAGTGACATTGGTTTATATGTTGAAGCTAAATTGGCATGTCTGGTTCTAGTTGATTGTGTGTATCAAGACCAAAAGATTGGTCTACAAGACCAATATTTGACATTAGAAATTATTGTTTTTGTATTTTAAAGTGGTATATATATTTCATATTATTTTTTTAAAGTATCATTTTTCATTCTATGTATTATTTCAGGTGTTGAAGATCAAGTTGCTCTTGACTAGGTTTTGGAGTGTTCTGGCAATTCTAAGTGAGCTATTTGCAGAGAAAGGTTTGAGACCTTTTATCTTGAGATCTGAATTATAAATAATATGGTGATGTATTTGAGTTAATATATCTTATGTTTATATGTTTTATTTTCATGATTATGTGTCTAAATAACATGTGATATTCATTTATTAAAGATAGACTTTCTGTGTATGAGAAGGCCTAATTATGAACAGTATAAATGGTGTGCTTCAAGTATTGGTTGACTCTAAAAGTGTTATGGAACCTATATGAGATTATTATAGGTATATTTTAGTATAATATTATATTTTATTATCATTTTATGTTTTTTAATGTGTTCCAAGGAAGGCAAAGTGTAACATGTCCTAAAGTAGACCTAGTGAGATTAGGTCTCCATGAGACCCAAAGATGAAATAAGGTCTAGTTGAGATATGTCAAACCTAGAAAGACTAAAATAAAATTTTATTAATATTTATGAGATGTCCTAAAATATATTCCATATTATAACTAATATTTTAAAGGTGTTTTACCGACTAAGAAGTATATGAGTAAGAAGCTTATATATATACAAGGCAGTTTTAGGCCTATTTGTGTGTGTAGAGAACAATCAAATAAAAATAAAATATTAGTAAGCATAAGGAGGTATTTTGTACCATAATATGATTTTAGATTAACTATGATGAAATTTTTATAGATATTTTATGTATTAAAATCAATGTCATATGACTTAATTTGCCTTGAAGAGACCTATTTGAGCAAAGAAGCCTAGAAGATAGTTTGAGAGGGATAAAACAGTAAGAAGAGATAAAGAAGGTGATCACCATATATTTTATGAGAAAAAATGTTTTTTGAAGGTGATAAAAAGTTTTAATTTATTTATTTCATGTTGATTCATCTAGGGGTTTGGTTCTTCCTTTAAAGTTGGTGTTTGTTAAAGCCTAGTTGGGTTGGTGCTTAGCTAGTTGGGGTTAGTGCTCAATGTGAAGTTGGTGTTTCACTAAAATTGATATTTTAAATATATGAATATAATAAATTTTCAAGGATAAATTGGTTTTATTATCCTTGATGTTTTTCAACATATATGATGTGTTGACTTGTGTAATCTTGTTTCATGATTGTATAGTTGATTACTTATGCATTGTTTGATCTAAATGTTGGTGTGATGGTTCATGTATGCTAATAAGGAATTGAAAGAAAGTTTTTAAATAAATTTATTCACCCCCCCCCCTCTTATTTATTATTCTTATAACATTTATTATTATATTAGGTCCTTTGAATTAGGGCTAATATCCTAAATCATACAAGCAAGGATGTCTAGTCAGCAAGCTCAAGGTGGTTTCTCTACTAGTAAGGATTCATTATTCAATGGAACTAATTATTCCTTTTGGAGAATTAGAATGAGTAAATATATAATTTAAATGGGACATGACATATTTAATTTAATTGTGGATGGATACAATCCACCTCCAACTAATGCATCAAACAAGCAGGAAAGTGAGAGCAATTATAAGGCAATGAATGCCATTCTATGTGGCCTATCAGAGGTAGATGTTGTGAAGGTGATACACTATGAGTCAGAAAATGTCATATGGGAAAAATTTAAGACTATTATCTAAAGGATACATAAAGGTGATTATGGCCAAGTTATAGACCCACCAGAGATAGTTTGAAAGTCTGAAGATGAAACCATTGCATCTTACCTATTGAAGGTTGATGAAGTGGTCAATATCATTAGAGGATTAGGAGAAGAAGTGAAATAAAATATAGTTTTTAAAAAGGTATTGAGATCACTAAATCCTAATTTTGATTTTGAGGTGTTTTTAATAAAAGATATGCAATATTTGGACAAGCTTGAAATGGATGGGCTTCATGGCATCTTGACTGCCTATGAGATGAGGACAAATGATGGAATGCCTCTCAATAAGGAAGCAACATTAAAAGCTGAGAAGAAGTCAAAATATAATAAGGTCAAAGATGAGGAATGATCATACGTGTAGGAAGATCAATGATAACCATGTTTTTAAGTAAATTAAGGTTTAGCTCTGGTAAGCACAAGGGTAGGTTGCTTTTCAAAATTTTCAACTATGGTAAGATTGGTCACTTTGAATCTAAGTGTCCTAATAAGGATAAGTCTGAGCATGATGAATAAAATGGTGAACATAATGGAGATGATAAGAAGGTCTATAATCCTGATAGGAATAATAAATATTTTAGGAAGTATGAATGTAGGAAAGGGTTATTCAAGAATAGAAGTTTATACACTAAACAAGATAATAACTCATCTAATGTGACACAAGTACCTCTGATAGTGATGATGGAATTAATGAACTTGAACATGACAACAATGAAACCTTATTCATGGATATAGAAATATATAATGAGGGTTGATCAAATGAGAAAGTTCTTATGAATGATGAAGAATCAAATGAAGTGAACTTTGAGGTAGAATTTGTGAGTACCCTAGAAGAATTGAAGTTTCAAAGAAGGAATAATCATAAACTAAGATCATTAATTAAGGAATATGAATATAAAATAGGTTTGTTTGAAGAGAATACTGAGTAACAGATCCAAGGAATATGATGAGATCATCAATCAAATTGAATCATAAATGGATATAGTCACTGCAAGCCTAAAGGCTAAAGAGGAAGAATGCACCAGGTATGGAACTAAAATGAAATCCTTGAAAGTTGAGTTGGAATAATCATATAGCAAGTTGAATTCCTTTGTGAAGTTTGAAAAGAGTATTGATTCTCTAAATAACATCTTGAGTAGTCAAAAGTTTGTAAATGATAAGACAGGTCTTGGTTTCATAGAAGACCAAAAGGAGGCAAATCAAGTCAAGGAGAAGGCTAATGAAGAAAAGGTCAACTTGAAAAGACCAACCAAATAACCTAATTCTATGAGGTATGTTAATTCATTCAATGGTTACTATTATACATTCAATTAGTTTAGTTATAGATCAAGAGATTATAGAAGACCCTCTGAAAATGAATATGCATGGGATTATGAAAGGAATCATCAGTTGAGATGTATGTATAAGGTTTTTTTCAAAACTATCATAATATGGGACACATTAAAATATTATATCCTAACAGAGTTTGAAGGCCATCAAGTCAAAATTAGAGGTTTGAAGCCCCTAGAGTGTAATAGAGAAGGATAATGAATGTGTGAAAACCAAAGATAGTCAAGGTTAGTCATGATCAGTCTATAAGCTCAAATGGACTGTTTGATATGGTAGATCATACTTAAGATGAGAAATCAAGTCAGGAATGTCTATTTTCAGCTCATATTGATGATCAAATGGTTGATGAAGAGGTCAAGCCTATATTTACAATCAAGCCTAAAAAGATACTAAAGGATATTTAGTCTTGTGAGAACATGGAGATCTAAGAATATCTTGATATTGTGTTTTTTTAGTTCCCTATGGAAAGGAGTGACTCTATTAGGCTTCATGAAAACATTCTTTAGTTAATAGAAGTATGGTGGATGCTTGGTTTGAGGGGTAGATATTAAAGTTGTTGATTGAGCTTGATTTGTGTTGATAAGTGGTCTTTTAATCTAAGTTAATTTAAAAGAGGTGTGAAAGAAGTAAGGGGGAGCATGTTATTATAATGTTTCATATTTTATGTGTTGAGTTTTTCTTACAAGAATGTATGGTTCTATAATTTATAATATGTATGAACCTTTGTCATTAATGTTAAAGGGTGAGAAACTTCAAGAAAGAATTTTAACTATTTTTGGTAAGATTAGATTGATTATATTAAAGAATTTTTTTCCATCAATGACAAAGGGGGAGTTTGTTGAGAAATGTTATCATTGATGGCAAGGTTGATGTCATTGATGTCAAGATACATTTGGTGAAGATGTATGATGAGTGGTATTTGAGATAATTTGAAGGTAACCTAATGTCTCTCTATTGAAAGAGATTTTTAATTCAATCTAATAATTCTTCTATTGGTTGATGTCAAGTTCAATGTCATGATTTGGGTCAGCTTGATGATTGTCATTGTTATCAGAAAGAGGTTTGATGATCAAGTAAGTAGTGAAGCATGGTTACAAGGTTATAGGTATACATGAGGTAATGAGATCATGTTTATCATAAAGATATTATTTTATTTTTTTTATATTTTTTTCTAGTGAATACAAGGTAAGCATGTTTTAGTGCTAATGCTTGAGTATAAGGTGTTTTGAGAAGCCTAGTCATAACAAGCATAGTCATATCATGAGCATGTACATGGTGATCATGAAGAAGTATGTGTAGAGGTATGACATAATTTTATAATCATTTAATGTATGTGATATATATTTATAATCATCAATGAGTGTTTCAAGGTCAGCTGTCAAGTTTCAAGTGCTTAAGAAGCCTAGTCATGGCACTAATCATGGCATGTAAAGTCCTAGTGAGAAGATTTGAGCATGGTGTCTTGGTGAGATGGATGAATATAGACATAATAGGTTGTATTATGTTGTTTAATAATTCATGTGAGTCATTGGATCACTTAGGATAGTTTCAAGGTGAGCCTACATGGGTAGGACCTATAAACCTACTCTGCACCTAGACCACTTCTAGATCCTGCCTAGCCTAATGAGGTATAATGGTATATTTTCAAGGCATGTGAATGATGTATGTCTATGTATAATAATTATATAATTTTATTTATTATGTGATTGAGGTGGGGAGCACATGGAAAGAGGCATGAAGGTTAGTTTTAAGGCCTAATCTAGTTTACAGGTCAAAGTCTAAGCAAACAAACAGAGAGAGTATGGAATAATGGGGTATGAGGTTATGTTTCCAATTAAATTATGGATATATTAATTTTTTTATAAGTATTAATATTTTTTAAATAATTTTCACAACTTTTGAGGTCATGGTTTTTAATAAAAGGCATTAAAAGTGGTTTTGAGGTATCTCGAGTGCATATAATGAAGGGTTCTCAAATCAAGAAGGACTTTATTATGTTTGTTAGCTCATAAAACCTATGCATGATAACCTAATATATTCATGGTATATTTTTAAGGTTCCTATCTCAAATTTCCAAGCATTGGTTTTTGGATTGAGGGGCTTGCTTTATAAATAAATGTTAATAGTAGTAGTGTGTTTAAACCCTCCTAGAACCCTAATAAGGACCCAATGTTGAATATGTTGATAAAAATAGCCTAAAATGGTCTAAAATTAATATAAAAACTATTATATATTATATTAAACTCTCCCAAACACCTCCAGGTGTGATTGAGTTGTCAGGTGTGTGAGTAAACCCTATAAAAAAGTGCACATTTCTTAGAGATTTATTGTAGTAGTCAGATTTGACCAAGTCAAAGTATGAAAATAATTGTATTAAGAAGGTTGAGACTATATTTTTAATTAAATTTTGGTTTATGGATATGTTATATCCCTCATGTGTGTTAAACTGGTCATCCAAGACAACTTGTCGCTAACAGGCCTAATGGTGCAAACAATGAAAAACTCATGCAAAAGAGAGAAGATAATTACAGATGGGTTATCATAGAATAGGGATGAATAAAATTACATGGATATTTTTTTAAATACTTATAATACATTTTAATTTTGGATATAAGTTTTTGATATCATTGTATATAGGAAAAAGTTGATCACAAGTTGACTTGTCTAACTCAGTGAGATCTGTATACAGTGAGGTCATGAGATTAGTCTACAAGACAAATATTTAAATTTTACCATATTATATTTCTATCTAAAAATGTTCAATTTATCTAATAATATTATCTAATTTCATCATAAGTATTTTTAAATGGTCATGCAGGTGTTGAAAGTCATTGTCACCATGACTGTGCTTTAAGGCAAATTGTTAGTTATGGGTAAGTTGCAATGATGAGTTTGAGATTCTATGCCATGAGTTGAATTATATAATATAAATTATTTTTATAATTTTTAATTTTATTTCCTATCCATTATTTTAATATTTTTTAATATATAGTGAAAATGGTTGACATGTTGAAGCTAAAATACCCTGTCTAGTTCTGGTTTGACTATGTGTAGTAGGACCAAAAGATTTGTCTACAAGGCCAATATTTGACATTAGACCTTATAGTTTTTATATTTTAAAGTGGTATATATATTTAAAATTATTTTTTTAAATTATCATTGGTCATTTTAATTATTTTTTTAGGTTTTTAAGATCAATTTGCTCTTGACTGGGCTTTGGAGTGTTCTGGTAGTTCTAAGTGAGCTATTTACAGAGAAAGGTTTGAGACCTTTTGTCCTGAGATGTGAAGTATAAATAATATGGTGATTTCCATGAGGTAATATATATTTTATGTATATTTTTTATTGTCATGAATATGTGGCTAAATAATAGGTGATCTTTAGTTGTTCAAGATAGACTTTCTGTGTATAAAAAGGCCTAATTATGAACAATACAAATGGTGTGCTTAAAGTAGTGGTTGTCTCTAAAAGTTTTATGGAGCCTAGATGATATTATTAGGGTAAATTTGAGTATAATATGATATTTTCCTATCATTTTAGTTGTTTTAATGTGTTCCAAATAAGACAAAGTGTAACATGTCCTAAAGTAGACCTAATGGGATTAGGTCTCCATGAGACTTAAAGATGAAATAAGGTCTAATTGAGGTTAAAACCTAAAGGGAATCAAATAAAATTTTATTAATGTTTATGATATGTCCTAATATATATTAAATTTCTGAACTAATAGGTTAAAGGTGTTTGGTTGACTAAGAAGTATATGAACAAGAAGCTTGTATATATACAAGGTAGTTTTAGGCCTATTTATGTGTGTAGAGAACAAGTGAATAAAATTAGAATATTGGTAAATATAAGGAGGTATTTTATACCATCATATGATTTTATATTAATTATTATGAAAATTTTATATAGATTATATGTATGAAAATCAAGGTCATATGACATAATCTGTCTTGAAGAGACCTATTTGAGTGAAGAAGCCTAGAAGGTAGTTTGAAAGGGATAAAGGAGTAAGAAGAGATAAATAAGGTGATCATCATCTATTGTGTGAAAAACAAGGTTTTTTAAATGTGATAAAAAATTTAGGTGGTTGATTTGGTGCTAAGTCATATAAGGGGTTGGTGTATACTTTCAAGTTGGTGCTTGCTAAAGCCTAGCTGGGTTGGTGCTTAGCTAGTTGGGGTTGGTGTTCCATGTGAATTTGGTACTTCACTAAACTTGATATTTTGAATTATATTAATCTATTAAATTTTTATATATTATTGGGTTTTAATCATTCTTAATGGTTTCCCACATATATGGCGTGTTGACTTGTGTAATCTTGTTTCATGATTGTATAGTTAATTATTTATGCATTGCTTGATCTATATGTTGAGGTGATGGTTCATGTATACTAAGAAAGAATTGAAAGAAGGTTTTTTAAGAAACTAATTCTCCCCCCACCTCTTATTTATTATTTTTACAACACAAATTTGGTGTTTATGTTTCTTTGAATGTACCAATAATTACATCTATTGGATGCCCATATGTATTAAGATAAGGACGTGCATTATATGCATGATGTGTAGAATAAGAATACAAATGCGGTTAGTAAATTTTTAATGAATAAAATACAAAAAAGAATTAATAACTAAATCTCTAAGCCTATTTCCTAGGGTGAGATAATATTACAAAACAAAGAATCATATAGAAGATAAACAAGATAATTCACCTTCCTTGAATACCCTACTTGTTAACCAATTTGAAGAGGCATAAACTCAGCTTGTGAACTAAAATTATTTAGCAATGGTGAATCCACATATAGGTAAAATTTATCCTTTTCCACTTGAGATTTTGTCTTGGCATAGTTTAAGAAAGGTTTAAGCTCTTAAAAACTTATACATAATAAGTTTTTTTTAAAAGGCTTGTCTATAATGGAGGTGAAGGCCTCAATTTATAGACTTGGTAAAATGATGATGAGGACCATTCATCTCAAGATGAGAATCAAGGCCCAATATTAATCAAATTTGGTGGATAAAATGCATTCAATTTTTGAATCATTATTGCATTTATGAGGCATGGCTCAACATTTTTGATATTTGTTGTATTTATGTTGATATTTTAGATTTTTGACTTTGTGACTGATGATGTCACTTTATTTATATTTTATTGAATATTGAATTTACAAATTTTTAAATTCATCCATTTACTATGGATTTTTTACTTAACCATTTGATTGGATTCTATTAGTTAAGTAATCTTGTTTAGTCTTCTTGTAATTTTTGGAAACTAGAAAGTTTTCTCACATGAGTGTTCAAAAACATCAATTTGCTAGGTCGCAATTTGACTAGAGATGAATTAGAGGAAGATGATTATTGTGTATGATGAATTTACATAATTATAGATATATTGATGTAATTCATAATGTTTAGATATAATTAATGGAAGGATTTTGGATGTTCAATGATTTTTAGGCATGGTTTGCAAGAAATCATTTTGATAACCATTTTGGTAGGAGAGTGGTAAAAATGAAGTGTCTACTTTTTTCCCCTGGTTGAGAAGGAATTTTGAGATACTATATAAAGTAACGGCTAAGTCACCAACATGATCACAATAATTATTGATAATAAATATACCCTCAATTACATTTGGTAAGCCCGTGATTCCCCCTCAAGGGTGTGGCCAAAATTAAATATGATTGACAGATGAGCCCTCAAAAATAAGAAAATGGATAAGAAGAAGAGTTAGTGTTGGTATGCTATGATTTCCAATGGTTAATAAAAAAAGAATGGAATTGGACCCAAGGAACAGGGAAGTGGGAAGAATTCCCAAAATAAGTGTCAAACTTTTATTAAACATGGAATTATAAGAAAAAATGAAAGTTTTAGAGATTCAAGAGTGTAACCTATTACATAGATTAATGATGAGTGGGTGCAAATGTAGGTGTGAGAGTATAGTGATTTTTCAAATAATGAAAAGACATGAAATTTTAGGCACATGAGAATTCCCCAATGGAAATTAAGTAAATTAATTTTTAAGAACACAATAATGAAAAAATAATGGTGATATTATGGTGGACATGGTGAGAAAAATTGATCAATGTGTATGATTCTATTGTACATGTTGACTCAAAGATGCACATCTTAATTAGCATTGATATGGATAAAATGGATATTTATTTTGATTTGATCAAGGAATAATATGATGATATAAAAGGATTATGAATCTTTATATATACTCATTTTTAAATGTATCATGACTAACATAGATGTAGTCATGTGGCCCAATTGATTGTGGTGTAGATGGGTAGACAAGGAGAATTTTTTTATGACATTGTTTGTAAGACTACCAATAATTGAATTTTGATATTTCATAAAATGGTATGCACCATGATGGCTTGGTCATGATGTGCACAAGTAATGACCCTTAATCCAATGGACAATTGATAATAATGCACCAATGATAAAAAATTTGTTGTCAATGTTGACGTATGAATATGGATAGACTCAAGTAAAATTGAATGATGAGGGAAACCATGATGATGAAATTGTTGTAATGATATAATGAATCAATTAAAAAATAATAAAAATAAAATAAATAGGCAAACAAATAAACAAGCAAACACAAATCAAAAGGAAAAAACAATAAAAAACATCACACAGTTAATAAATTATATGTTTGTTTCCCTTCTAGTTATGTGCTTGTGTGGACATGGGGTATTGTGATAGGATAATATAATAATAATTTTAAAAGATAATATATAATTTCACATGATAATATTAATATAAGGGGAATAAAATAATAAGGAAGGGGTGGTTGAGCTACCTCTAGATGCCCCATGAAAATAGGTGCTACCAACATAGTCTATGTGGACCTCAGACCAAATGTAGTTCTCCCAATAATTTGGAAAGAATAAAATTGATGAGAATAGGATATAATTATGTGATGAAGGATTAAAATATGTATGATCTCATGAATCAATGATAGCATGGGAAAAGGTTACTCATAAAATGATGAGAACATATGAAAAGGTTACCTATAAAATGATGAGAGCATAAGAAAATGTTACTAAAAAAATGATGAGAGTGTAAAGGTGATATTATGTGAAATAAAATGGGAATGTAAGTGATCAATATAACTTAAGATGACCCATGCATCCAAATTCTACCTACATAGTCAATGTGGACCTCAAGCTAATGTAGTTCTGCTAAAAAATGGGAGTATAATGAAGAAATGGTAATAATGAGTGGAAATGATTGGAATTGGAGAAGAGGTTCTCACCTAGAATATGACCAAGATCCACCAAATGAGGGATGAAAAAATGATCAAATATTTTATGACTTTATATCTCTTTTGGAGATTTTAATCCTTTTCTTAAAATTTTGATTTTCTATAATATTTAGGTATTTTCAATGTTTTTGGGTTTTTTAAAATAAGGAAAACAAGGGAATATTAAAAAATATACAAAAAAAATCCAATAAAAAAAAATAACATTAGGTAGGGGCTCAAACAATAGATAAACCAACTACAATGGTATTACCATGAATTGACAGCAAAACCTGAGGCAAAGGTGATGTCAAGCAACAATAAAATAGGGACAGGAAGGCATGCAATATGGAAGTAATATGGAGAATGATAATTAGAAGAAGAGAAGCTGACTTAAGAAAATATCAAGCATGTAAAACTTATATTGATGTACCCTAATACACTTGTCTTGAAATAGGTTACTAGGGTTAATCACTCTAGAATGCTTAAAAAAATTCTCTCTAAATGTATGTGTATCACCTGTTGGTTATAATCAAGATCATGACAATAATAGGAAATGTGAGGAATGATAAGAATGGCACAAGGAAAGGAAAACAAAAGGAAATGGGTGAATGCAAAATGGATGCCCCCAAGGGCTCTCATATATAATGGTTTAATCTAGTCAAACAAAGAAATGCTTTAGATGTAAAATGTTCATAGGCTCCTCTAATGCCTGCCCATCTAGTGTAGACAACATGTATGCCCTAAAACCATAGTTTATAGTAATAATGTATGGCCCTAGCAAATTGGCCTCAAAATTTCCTTTATTTTTATGCTCAGCATTGGTACTCTTATGATTTTCTTTTAGCACTAGATCATCAACTTGAAACCCTTTAGGAAGAATATGTTTGATGTAACTATGATGAATTCAATTTTGATGGACTCTTAAATGGTTTACTATGGCTAGCCATTTATCATATAGGAGATATAGCTCTTACAATCTAGTGACTTGGTAGTCTCCATCATCAATTATATTTTGTAGGGAGATTTTTAAAGAAGGAAACTTGACCTTTATAGGTATGGTAGATTTAGAGCTAAAAATTATGGATTATGGCATAGCACTCATAGGTGTATGATTATTAGCACTATAAACCCACAAGGCTAGGAATAATTACAAGTTTTAATCATGATCAATGCCTTAGCTTAGACATTACCTTGAGGGAAATAGGGCATGGACCTTTTGTGTTGGATATGAAAATGGGTATAGAGGGATTTTACATCCATGTTTTTGAATGATCCACCATTATCATATATAATGGTGTAGGGGATGTCATATTATCAAATGAAGTGATAATAAATGAATTAAAAAATTTACTTTCTAGTTATATCAGTGAGAGGAGTGGCCTCTATCCACTTAGTAAAATATTTAGTAGCAGTAAGGCTATGTTTGTGGCCATCAGAGGAAGTGGGGATTATTTTCCTTATGAGATCAAGTCCCCATGTCAAAAATAACCAAGGAGTTGTGATCAAATGAAGCTCTTGTGAAGTATCATAGATCAAATCACCATGTTTTTGAAAGGAAATGCATTTCTTGACATACTTGTAGGCATATATCTCCATTGTTGGCTAATAGTACCCTGATCAAAGGATTTTATTAGCCAGGACCACATCGCTACTGTGGACCCCACATGTCACTTCATGTACATCTTTAGGCACTAATTTGGATTCTATTAAAGTTAAAAAATGAAGAAATGTTACATCTTAGCCTCTATGATAGAGTGTGCCACCAAGTAAGGTATAATGAGAGGCATTATAAATGAAGGATTTGTATTGGTTTTGTGATAGGTTAATAAGGATAATTTGGTCCTAGAGATAGGCATATAAATATTGGTACCAAGGGGAGTTGGGACCATTACTGTCATATAACATATTAGAATCTAGCTATTCATGAGTTATTTGAATAAGGTTCTTAATAGGAAATTGATATTCTTTGACATTTTTAGCCACTGCTATCATAGAGCCAATTGTTGCAATTATATTTGTTGATATATTATTGGCTCATGATATCTGCTTAAATTGAAGACATTGAAAATGTTGTTTGACACTATACACCATTCCTTTATAAGGAAAAAATTCTCATCTTGGGTCCAATCTTGGTCTGAAACCTAATTAATTATTAGTTTGGAATCCCCATATAGCCTTAACTACTAAATGGTCCACTATACAATTAGGCAAAGTACTGCAATGAGTGCCTCATATTCTACCATGTTGTTAATGCAGTGAAAGCTTTGAACTAGGAATTTGACTCAAGAGAGGATGGTTAGTATTGTGTTAGTTCCAAAATGAAAACAAAATAAAATAAACACACTATCATAACATCTCTAGCCTAGTTACTAGGGAGAGATTAGTTAATTAAAAAAATGGAAATACAACTAAAACATGAAAGAAACCTTATTTCACCTTTCTTGGATGCTCGAAAATACTTGTAGTGGCTTGCTTGACTTTGTGCTCATGAAGTCTGCATCAATGAAAGCTTGGATACCTCCATCTCTTTTTGGCACCTTGTGTCTTTGACTTGTCTTTGGCTTAATATTTTAGAATTATAACACTAATTTGCATGAATATTTGAAATCAATTTAGCATTATAACTTTGGCATGTGAGATCTTCCAATTCATGTGGTAAGGCCTCCTATTTATAGATTTTGGAAAATGGATAAAATCAACCTAAATCATCCATCTCAAGATTGAGATGTGTGGCTAAGGATTAATCTAATTATGTAATTAAAATACATAAATAGATTCATCAATATTTGGGGTAGAGGGGCATTTAAGAGGCATAGGAGGCATTGATGAGGTATGGAGTGGCTTGGTTTAGATATTTGTGGCATTTATGACCTAGGGATGCCTTCCCAAGAAATGAGGTCACTGGATGATGTAGCTATTCAATATTCATTTCTAAAAATAAGTATTCAAAAAATTTCCATGGAATTATTAATTAGGCCCTAATTTGGTTTAATTAGCTCTTAAGCATAATTCCACTCCATACCTCATCAATGCCTCCTATGCCTCTTAAATTCCCCTCTACCCCAAATATTGATGAGTCTATTTATGTATTTTAATTACATAATTTGGTCAGGGACCTAGAACAATAAACATGCTCCGATGCCTACTTAGTCAGGATCTTGCTCTACCAATTAGAGCACATATGATTACTTCTTGTATTAGCAACTAAACATACAATTATACCAGAATCAATAAGTAACTAGAAATATGAAACAACACAGGAATATGAGAGACAATACATAATTGTATTAATAATCACTCAGAATAATATACAATAAGGAAGATGCCACTTCTTCCTCCACCTCAAAGGTTCGCCACACCTCAAGACCTTCTTCCCTCTCTCTCTCAGTCACAACAATCAACTCCAATATAGAATTGATATTCACCTTTGCAACTAGTCAGTAACACATTGCCAGTACGTCAAGTACACAACCATACTCCAAGTAGATATCCTGCTCTCTGCTGCTACCTTCAAATCACTAGACCTTACTCACCATGTAGATGTCTCTACACCCCTGAAGAACCCTTGTCCTTGCCTCACCAAGTCCTTATGATTCTTCAACCAGTACCCTGGTGGATCAGCTCCTTGACCTTGCAGACCTTGCAACTCTCCCTGATCATACACACTCAGCACCCCTTTGGAACTAGGAGGAGCTACACTAGCTCTCTCTAAAATTTCTATGGCTTTCTAGCACACTTTTACAATACAATCATGAGTCTATATATAGATCTCATCCAAACAATAATTAGACATCTAATACAATAATTAAATCTGTAGCTCTCAGTCTAAAAATAGCTCTAAACATGCAAACACTTAGTTCATCAACCAACTGCCCGTAATATACTCGCAGCTCAAACCACAAGTGACCGACGTCAGTCCCTATCTGCCTAGGGATCGTTGACACCGGCCGAATTCTGACCATCGTCAGTTGCTTCCTATCTCCTACCTATCATCGTCAGTTGGCCTAACCGACATCGGTGTCTGTGACACTCCACAACTCTTCTGCAACCTCCTCTATGTCTGCATCAGTGAAGCTTTTAGCTCCATAACCTAACAATCTCCCACTTGGAGATAAATAGCTACACCTGTACCTATATCTGTAGCCCATCTAATCTATTTCTTGGCTTGTATCCCTCTTCAAGATCAATCCTGAAGACCAACCACCACACAACTTGTGATGTTATACCTGTCATTCAAGTAACCTGCCACATCCAAACCTACACATCCATGTAGTGAAGAACTTGACCCTACATAACAAGAATCCCTGCTGCTAGTCCCACTGAACTGCCCTCTAGTACTCCTTCCCCGAATTGACTCCATACTTTTCGACAACCCCCACTGATTGGGAAAACTCAAGTCTACACTAGACCTCATGTGATTTTGAACCCTGTTTCAAGCTAAGCTTGAACTGTCCAGCCATTGGTGTGCTTTCCAATTCTGCATCCTATGTAATGAACCTCACCAACACCGTCTTCACATCAGCTCCCACTGGAGATAAAATCTCCATGTCTCTTATGCCAAAGAATTTCACTGCTCCAAATTCCCCATGACACACCTCTAAACTAACCTTACCTTTTAGCTCAGGAAATCCATGTATGTACAAAACCTGCTAGCAAACCATCCACATACAGTAACTAGATAATGTCGCGACTCATCATCCACCTGGTAAGAATAAAATCACAATAGTTACACTAATGTTGACTGAAGCCATGCTTAGTCATCCACCTGTCAAAACCTGTACCACTGTCCTGCAGCTTCTTCAAGACCATATGCCTTGGCCTTTTGTCTCTTGTGTCCATCCACTCTCTTCTCTAAAATGGGAATCCATTCTGTCTCTTAGTGCTTTCTTCCAGCTAACAACTCTACCAACAAATACCTATTTGGTTCTTCTCCAAGGACTCACACTCCTCATCCATGTCAAGCTCCCACTGTATCTGGATTCTACCTGCATTGCCTCTTCACATCTTCCTGGTTCTTGACCATCAATAAGCAATATAAATAAGGTGAACAATGAATATGAGGTTCACTTACCCTTTCTGACCTTGACATGAGCATTTAAGACTTGTTGACAGCTAGCTATCCACCCAATATCTATTCTAGTGACCGATCTCGACCATCTCCCAGTCTGCTCCTGACCAATGTCAGTTCCCTGCACTGACCCTGACTGCCGACGTCATCTCCCTGGCTGACACCGGTATCCTTTCTGCTAACGTCAGTTCCTTTATGACCGATGTCAGTCTTCTTATTGCTGATGTCAGTTACTGTATGACCGATGCCGGTACCTGTGTTTGTCTGTGAGTGATAACTTTTTACCCATGAGCTCTCCATGGATCAAAATCCTAATCAAATCAACCCTGATCTGCTCAGAATAATTTAGTTTCCCCATTCATAGCTTACTTCCTTCTACCATTGCTATACTCCCACTCAATCAGAAACCCCTGTGAGTAACCTGTAATCAACAAACACTACCAGATCTGAAACCACCTGTTAGTAACCCAACCTAAAGCTCTGATACCACGTGTCAGGGACCTAGAACAATAAACATGCTCCGATGCCTACTTAGTCAGGATCTTGCTCTACCAATTAGAGCACATATGATTACTTCTTGTATTAGCAACTAAACATAGAATTATACCAAAATCAATAAGTAACTAGAAATATGAAACAACATAAGAATATGAGAGACAATACACAATTGTATTAATAATCACTCAGAAGAATATACAATAAGGAAGATGCCACTTCTTCCTCCACCTCAAAGGTTCGCCATGCCTCAAGACCTTCTTCCCTCTCTCTCTCAGTCACAACAATCAACTCCAATATAGAATTGATGTTCACCTCTCCAACCAGTCAGTAACACGCTGCCAGTACGTCAAGTACACAACTATACTCCAAGTAGATCTCCTGCTCTCTGCTGCTACCTGCAAATCACTAGACCTTACTCACCATGTAGATGTCTCTACACCCCTGAAGAACCCTTTTCCTTGCCTCACCAAGTCCTTATGATTCTTTAACCAGTACCCTAGTGGATCAGCTCCTTAACCTTGCAGACCTTGCAACTCTCCCTGATCATACACACTCAGCACCTCTTTGGAACTAGGAGGAGCTACACTAGCTCTCTCTAAAAGCTCTATGTCTTTCTAGCACACTTTTACAATACAATCATGAGTCTATATATAGATCTCATCCAAACAATAATTAATCATCTAATACAATAATTAAATCCATAGCTCTCAGTCTAAAAATAGCTCTAAACATGCAAACACTTGGTTCGTCAACCAACTACCCATAATATACTCACAGCTTGAACCACAGGTGACCGACATCGGTCCCTGTCCACCTGGGGATCACCGATGCCGGCTGACTTTTGATCGTCGTCAGTTGCTTCCTGTCTCCTACCTGCCGTCGTCGATTGGCCTGACCGACACCAGTGTCTATGACACTCCGCAACTCTTCTGCAACCTCCTCCATGTTTGCATCAGTAAAGCTTTTAGCTCCATAACCTAACAATTAGGCCCTAATTTGGTTTAATTAGCTCTTAAGCATAATTAAGTATTTTGTGCATAAATTACTCAAATTGATCAAAATGCCTTCTTATTGGTCCAAAATTTGAATGGATTGAAATTAGGATGTGATGTTAGATGTGTTGAATCCATTATCCCATTTAGGATGTTTTCAATACCAAATAACAAAGGCACATGTCTTGTGCAAGATATTTGACAGAAAAGAGCAATGCAGAGCACCCAGGAGCAAAATTGGCATTTTAACTTGAAATGATCTAATCAAAGTTAGTTGGCCCATAAATTTTATTACCCCATTTAATGACACTCTAGGATAAAATCAGCACTTTAATATATCAATTTCAAATCTTTTATTATTTTTTAGTATTTTTAATCCAAATTGTGCATTTTGGTGGAAATTGGTCAAAATCTTGGTTGTAGATTATTGGTGGCTAGATTTAGGTGTCTATAGTTTACCTCTATTTGAGAAGGCATTGCAAGATATAGGCATAGTAACATGTTTTCAAAGAGTGAAAAGTTCATATATGCCTACAACTATAATGATGATGAACTAACTGTATAATTCCCCCTCGAGGGAATGGTTGGCATAAGTAGGTTGATAAGTTGTCCCTAAAAAAGAAATAAAATGACGAGACCAAAGAAATGAAAGTGATGGGGTGAGAACACAATGATATTGAAAAATTAGTCAAAATCACTGAGAATGCAAGTGGGATGGTGAACAATGGTTTGTCCAAAGGTGGTTATAAGCATTGTACCTCGATAGTGGCAATGTGGCATGAAAACATAATGATTTTACCAAAGGTAGTTATAATCATTGAGAAGATGGAGCTACCCTAGTTAGAGTAGAAAAAAAGATAACAACATGCCCTTGTATGGGAAAAAAAATTAAAGTGGTGATAACATAATAATTTACCCAAAGATGGTTATAAGCATTAATAAATGCAAGTGAGATGGTGTACAATGATATGCCCATAGGAGGTTATAATCATTAGACCCCAATTATGGCAAACATGACTGATTTGGATAATGATGATGATAATCTGATATAGAGGATAAAGATGAATTAGGATAACCTACTAGTAGGGAGATGCACATCCAAACTAAAAAAGGTTGAAATTTTTTTGTTGTTTAATTACTCTATTTACGATATGATTGGGATTTGAATTGGGATGGTGTTGCCGAAGAGATGTCGATGCTACCATTATTGAATAGACTTCCTAAAGATAAGATTTTTTTATAGCATGTGTCATTAGGCATCATGATATAGCATCATGAGGACTTGGCTAAAATATGAATAAGGATTGACTCTCATAATCCAACACTCAATAAAAAAAAAATGCACCAATGATAGAAACTATGATGCTAATGTAGACGTATGAATATGGATGGACTCAAGAATAATGTGCACAAGGAATCACCTAATGAATGCACATAGACTGAATCAAGGTAAAAGTACTGAAAGCAAACAAATGGGCACACAAATAACACAATAAAGAAACAAATAATCTAATTTAATCCATACAAACATTGCCCCTAGAAAATAGGTGACAACTTAACAAACAAATAGAATTGGGGAATAGAAGAAAAGGAAGGGGGTGGTCGAGCTATCTCCATTTGCACTAGGAAAGTGGACATTGCCTACATAGTTCCATGGATGTAATATCCAACAAAAACTTCAAGCCAACTATAGTTCTCCTAGAAAATGGGGAAAAAATGATGACTGATGAAAACAACATAATAGATGTAATAGAAGAATAGGAATGGTCTTTCAAAATAGCGAGTGAAATAAGAGGGGCCAAAAAGGATGGGAAAACTAAAGAACAAGTGATTTTCTTATCACTTAGTAAGGTTTCCCATAATCCTTAAGGAAAATAAATGGTCAATGTTTTTGGTCTTATCTAAATGGTTTTTCAAATGTTTTTGGAATTTTTAAAGTATCTTAACTCAATCGAGAATGACTAGACACTAAAATGATTCAAGCTCATAAAATGGTGAGAGCATGGCTAGAAAAGGTGACTGAGCTGACCTTAACAAGTATCAAGTGCTACCTACATATTCCCAGAGTAAGACCTCAAGTCACTATAATTCTACCCTATAACAAAGTATTCCAACTAGTGTAGCCATCTATTCAAACAATATATGCATAATTGGTATAAATGCATAGTACAGTATAGGAAATGGTAATTTGGTATGTCAAGGCTCAATAAGCAAATGTTAGCCCTATTTTCCCATAAGTAGTTATTACTAGGACACAATGACATAGATTAATGCTACTAATTTTACCATAAGTGGTTATAATTAGTAGCAAGATTGATGATAAGAAAGGAAAAAGAAACAAAGGATTTAATTACCAAAACATCCATCATATTACTCCAAAATACTCTCTTTGTCTAAAATGCTTGAAATAACTACTAGAACTGATCGGATTCATTGGTGATGAAAACATGCAACCAATGGTGAAACCAAGGTCAAAAGGGCTAGGTAAATAGGATTTAAAAGATGCTAGGTCAATAGAATGGAATGGTAAATGGGTAATTAATAGGCTAAGAGGAATGATAAGAATGGCATTCATACAAAGAAGAATAGTGATAAAGTGGCACAACTAAAATGGTCCTTATAGACAATACACCATAGTGCTCAAGCATAGTACCACTTGAGGTGAATAATATTCATTAGCTTAAGAAGTTCATCTCTATCTGATGTGGTGAGCATGTATGCTTCTGATCCTTAATCTAAAATAATGATGAAAGGCCTTATCCAGTTTGACTTGAATTTACCTTTATGCTTTTTCTCAATTGTGGTATTCTTTTAGTTTTCTTTAATAGAAAGATCACTAAGTTTAAATGTTTTATACTTGATGCACTGATTGTAGTGGCCTTTGAGTTGGTTCTGATATGCCTGAAGATTATTGAGTGTAGCTATGCACTTTTCATCAAGTATGTCTAGCTCTTGTGAGTGAGCTACTCGATAATCATGATCATCTAGGGAATGCTTGAAAGATATGCATAGTGAAGGTAACTCAACCTCAATGGGAAGGATGGCTTCTATAACATAAACAACTAAGTATGGAGTGGTTCATGTGGGGGTATAATGATTTATATGGTATACCCAAATAGTGTAGAATATTTAAAGGTGGCAGTTATGATCGGCATTATTGATAATCTTTTTGAGAATGTTAACAATTGTTTTATTGGATGCCTCATCCTGAACATTACCTTGAAGGTAATATGCCATAGAGAAATTTTATGTGATGTTATACTTGGCACATAAATTATCGACATGTTTATTCTTGAATGATCTTCCATTATTAGATATAGTGTTAGAGGGAATATTGTAGTGATAAATGAGATGGTTGAAAATGAAATTGGAAATTTGTTCTCTAGTCATGTGAGGGGTATAGCTTTGACCCACTTAGTGAAATATTCAATGGTGATAAGGATATGTTTATGTCCATCTGAAGATTTATGATTGATTTTCCCAATGATTTCGAGTCCCTATGTAGCAAATGACCATAGTGTCAACATTTTTTTCAGAATCCTAGCTGGGGCATGAATCAGATTGCCATGTCATTGACATTTGTCACACTTCTTTACATATGTAGTTGTATCTACATCCATTGTGGGCCAATAATATATAGTATGCAAGAGATTTTTAGATAAGACTTCCCTACTAGAGTGGGCACCACATACTCTTTCATGCACTTCTCATAATGTTAGTGTAGATTTTATTAAAGTTAAACAATGAAGAAAATTTCCATCAAAACTATGATGATAGAGGGTTCATCCAAGTAGAGTATAATGAGTAGAGCGATGGATAAAGGCTTTGGTTTGTTTTTGGGATAGATCAGGTGGTATAACTTGGTCATGGAGGTAATTATAAAGGTTTTAATACCAGATAGAATTAAGACCAACAATATCATAAATCATTATAATGGTTGAAGGTTCAATAGCTGGTGTGACCAAGTTCTTGATGAGGAATTGATACTCTCTAGATTTATCTATTTTTCAAATTAGAGAGCTGATAATAGCCATGGCATCTGCAATTCTATTACTATCCCTTAGTATATGCTCAAATTAGATATCTATAATTTACTATTTTAGAGTGTTAACTATAGCTTTGTAAGGATCTATCTTATCATCTTTAGTTTGGAAATGGTCTATGAACCGATTGATGATTAATTGAGAATCACCATAAACCTTGAGATGAGATATGTTCCATTGTATTGCCTATCAAAGTCTTGAAATAAGTGATTTATACTTGGCCATGTTGTTTGTATAAGGAATACTAATTTTGAAAGACTTAGGAATTACATACCCCTATGGTGTAATTAATAAGAGGCCTACCCCTAATCTATGTGTAATAAATGATCTATAAAAATATATCTTACAATGCTACTCTTCAAGATGTATATCAATGATGGCCATTATGGATTCATCCAAAAATTGGAAAATGAGTGGTTCTATATCTACAAGGAGTGCTTCAGCAAGCTAATCAGTAAGGACTTGTCCCTTGATTGCCTTATGATTGACATACTCTATGTCAAAATCATTAAGAAGCATGATCCACTTAGCCATTATACCTTGTAAAGTTGTTTTAGATAGTAGATACTTGAGTAAATCTACTTTTGAAATGACCATGGTCTTATTGTTCAACATGTAGTGTCATAATTTTTTAGATATGAATACCATAGCTAGGCAAGATTTTTCAATAGGCATTTAGTTATGTTCATACTTGACCAATGTATGGCTTAAGTAGTATACTACATGATCTTTTCCATTTTCATCATGTTGAGCTAGAAGTTCCCCCAAGTCATTATTTGTAGTTGATAGGTACAACAAAAATGGTCTACCTGACATAGAGGGTAACAACATAGGTAGATTTGCTAGGTAATATTTTAGCTACTGAAAATCTATTTGGTAGTGATTATCCCAGTGGAATGAAAATCCCTTTATTAAAAGATGTGTAAATGAATGACACTTGTCTACTAACTAAGATATGAATCATTAGATTGACTGGATCTTGTCCTGTAAGCTATGGAGTTGTTTCAAATTGGTTGGTGGTGACATCTTTATTATAGCTTGGACTTTGGCTGGATCGACTTCAATGCCTCTATGAGACACAATGAAGCCATGTAATTTTCTTGATGTTATGCCAAACATGCATTTATTTGGATTTAGTTGGACTTTATACCCTCACAGTATTTCAAATATGTTATATAGCACTACTGAATGGTTAGCCCTAGTTTTTGATTTACCTAGTATGTCATCAACATAGTATTCAACAATTACATGCATCATATCATGGAATATGATAGTCATGGATCTTTGATATGTAGCTCCAACATTATTAAGACCAAATGACATTACCTAATAATATAATTTTCCCCATGGAGTGGTGAATGCTATCTTGTGTTGATCTTTTGGAGCTATTCTAATCTGGTTGTATCCTAAAAAATTGTCTGTGAGTAAAAGCATCTCTAACCCATAGTAGAGTCGATGATCATGTCAATGTTAGGTAATTAAAAGTCTTATTTAGGGTAAGTTTTATTTATGTCTTGGAAATTAGTATAGATTATTATTCCTTCAAGATTTTTTCTAATAGGTACAACATTAGAGATCCATTCTGAGTAGTCAATGAATCAAATACATCCTACTTCTAAGAGTTTTTCCAACTCTTTCTTTACTAGTATAGCAATGTGAAGATGCATCTTACGTAACTTTTTATTAACTAGTTTATCATCAATATTTACTACAAGGTGATGTAAAACCAAGGTGGGGTCCAAACCTAGCATGTTAGAATAAGCCCATGTAAAGATATCTACAAATTCTCTCAATAGAGCTATAAAGACTTCATGTTCCTCTTCAGTGAGGGATGTGCCTAATCTTATCCATTTCAAATCTGATAGAGTGTCAATGTTTACCTCTATTATATCCTCAACTATAAGGGTTGAACCATCTTCTAGGATAGTAGGCAAATACTTAAATTATTAGGCTATACCAAAGTCCTCTATTAGGACTAGCTCTTCAACTTCTCCTAGGCATGATGAATTTGAGTCCCCTAATGGGAGATATGGCCACGTGACAAAAAAAATCATAAATTATTTAAGAATTTGATTAAACACTTGTTTCTTAAAATTTAACTTGGATCTATAGGCAAGTTCATCATTGGTGGTCTCCTAGTCTAAATTCAAAGAAGAATGAACACCCCCATCTAATGGTGCCTGAAACAGGGTTTCACCACTAGATTGGCCTTTATCTTTACTTTTTCCTTGGTCATAAAGTGTCTCAAAAAGGTTTTCACTTTGGGAGCTCAATGTTTTATTTATTTATTTCTGGCTAAGGGTGTTCACCTACTCTCCAAAATAGGCTTCAAGATCTAATGTGATTGATAACCTTGATTTATGATCTCCCAATAGAACATTGTCTCTAAGGCCTAGAAAGTCACAAAATGCCTCATCATTTTGAAACTCATCAATCTATAGACTTGATTCTTGTTGGTCCCAATCTATCAATTAGGGATAGTATAATTGCAATGGGTTATTATGAATGATTGGGCTAAGGGTACATATGGCATTATTATCAAATAGGTTAGTCTCAGCTAGGTCATCAGAGATAAGGCTATGATCAGACTTTGCTTCAGTGTCATCATCATCATCACTAGCCACTAATGATGGAAATTGAATAAGATATGTGGGATCACCCCCAGGTGGTTTAAATCCAAGTCCATAAGGTCTTTTGTACTTATTCATTTAAATTAGCTCAATGGTTGCTTATTAATTTGGTCTAAGGCCTCTTCCTTCATAATCTTGATGTTCCATGATCTTATTGGGAATAGGAGACTTTAAACTCTTTTAACGATTGACCAACTTATCACTGTATAACCATGATTCATCTCCTTTGAGAGGGTCTTATTCTTGGCTAGATGCTGATATAAACATGAATGGTTTTAGATTATGAATTTTATCTTTACCTTTTCATTGCCAATGCATGTGTGGAGTGACTTTAGGTCTTCTAAAGGTCTTAGGGTCCTAAGGAAGATTGGTAATATAAAAGGTATCATGGGTCACATACTCTTTCAAGCCATAATTTTAAATGATTGGAAGCTTTAGGAGGTGGCATGTGGGAAAGGGAATCGAGGGTATTAGGATCTATGTAATTATCCTCTAGAGAATCAATAAGTATGGCCTTTCCATTATCTTGCTTGGAACTTAGATTCATGTCATATTGGTAATTGTATCTTTTAAATTCAACCTTGAGATGTTTTTAGTGTTCATATAGGTGCAAAACTCTTAGAATATTCACCTCCATCCCTAAATGGGAGAACTTGATACATTGGTGTAGTGTTGATGGGACTATGTGAATCTCATGTAACCAAGGCCTACCTAGAAGTATATTATATGATAACTCAAGATCAAGCACATGGCAAAGTGTATCATGGGTCAAAAGCCCAATTATAACTAGTAGGCTAATAGGGCATTGTGATTATCTCTCTTGATTATCATAGGCTTTGATAGTTATCATTTTCAGTTGGAGATCTACTATTATGTACCCAAGAAGCTTGATGATCTTTAGAGACACTATGTTGAGGCATGATTCATTATCTATAAGGACACGTTTCACTTTATTCCACTTTATATATAATGGATTGTTATGGAGTGAGCCAAGGGAAGACATGTCACTTTGGTTGAATGTGACTTATTAGGCTGGAGCTAGGTGTCCAACCAAAGCTTGAAATTTATTAGGGGATATGTCACTAGAAATAGTAGATTGGGTTAAGAACTCATTCAAAAGGTTCTTGTGGATTGTTGATGTACACAAAAAATCTAAAATAGAGATTTGGGATGGTATATTTTGTAATTTTTCCACAATATCAAACTTCTTTTTTGAGTCATTGGTAAATGGCTTATTCCAAGGTTAAACAGCTGGTTAGATAATGAGAAAAGTAGCAGATGGTTTTGGGCTTAGAATGGTAATTTTTGACCTCTAAGTTATGATTCCATAATCAAGAGTAAGTATAGGACCATGATTTCTAACAAATGATGGTGATGGTGTGGGACTAGATAGGATAAGTCTCAGTTTTTAGTGCACTTGTATGTGGTCACATGACAAGGACAAGTTATTGGTATAAGGTCCAAAAGTGGAAATCTTGGTTTGCTAGTTCACCTGCATGCAGTCCAAAGTCAAAGAAGGATTATCCATGTAATTTGGCTAAGTGGCACTATTTAGAAATGGTCTAGATTAATTGGTGCTTGATCTAGGATTAATTGAGATGGTGTTACCGCTACCCACTACAATATGACCTATAACCCTGTTGTAGTCATGTGAAACTACATCGTAGGTTTGTTGGTTGTTACCATTTTGACCTTGGTTTTGTCCATTATTATGATGTTTCTAGTTTTGTTATTGATTTTATTGATTTTTATAGTTTGGCCTTTAATTTTGATACTATTGATTATGGTATTGCACTAGCCATAGATGTTGATGTTGTTGTTGTTGCTAGTTATGTTACAAAAAAGGGTTTTGATAGATGACAAGATTATCATTGGAGGTAGAAGCACTACCATCCAATGTGATCTCCCCATTCTCCAACATATTTTCAATTACATATTTGATTTGCACACACCTTAAATTATGACCATTGACCCAATGATATTCACATAATTCTTTTTCATGGTACCAATCAAGATAAGGGATGCCTTAAGGATAATGATTTGGTATAGGCCAAATAATCAAATTAGCAGTGTTAAGTTTGAAAAATACCAACTCAATAGGCTCTCCAAGGTCACTAAAAACATGATGTGTTGACATATTTCTCCTTGGAAGAGGGTTTTGCAATGGTAAAGGTTGTGGCATTTATTGCATGAGTCTTGGTTGTTGTGCTTATGGCATCAGTTGAAGAGGTTATCAAGTAGGAATCAACTGAAAACGTGGTTTAGATTATTTTTACACCATTTGTACATGATGTGACTCAATTAATCCATTTCCCACAACATTCCTATTGTGGTTTAATTGATTTGATCTATCTAGGTTATTAGCCTATGTTGGTTATGATGCATGTGTTGGGACTGGATGGTGGTTTTAGTCACTTCCTTAATTGGCACCTTGGTTATGATTAGTTTAATTAAGTTTGATGAATCTTTTATTAATGAGAGTTTTCTCAATCAACAAACCTTTATCAATGATCTCTTTGAAGGTATGTGCACACTATAATTCTAGATGATAGGCTATCTCACTATGCAAGTTTTTAGTGAATAGAGTGGCTAATTGTTAATCTAGTAAACTGTGAGTGAATCAACTTGAAAGTTCTCTCCATTATTGTAGGTAAATATAAAAACTCTCATCAACCTTTTGTTTTTCTTGCATTAAGTTGACCAATGAAATCTCATGCTTAAGATTATAAGAAAAGTGTTGTACAAACATATCTAAAAGATCATTGAAATTAGTTACTAAATTCTTTGGAAAATTTAAGAACCACTCCAAGGGTTGTCCAACTAAGATCCTTGGAAACAACAATGAAAGGTATATATCATTATATGCCACTAGTTGGCAAGCGACAAAAAACTCAATTAAATGGACTTTGGGGTCACCTTTCCCCTTGTATTTATCAAACTTTGGTGGTTCATATCCAAGAGGAAATAGAATCTATAATTATTCCATATTGAAAGGATAGGGACATACATCATATAATTTAAACTTTTTAATTTGTTTCCCTTCTTGGATGGTAGCAATTGTATCCTTCATCTATTGTAACTCTTGCTCTAGGAAACTTGTGGGAATGTTAGCTTGGGTAGACGGTTGGGTGGTCACAAGTATAGCACTTTGACCTAGGTAAAATAGGGGTATTTAGTATATGTTAGAGTGCTTAGCAAATGAACCAAGAAGCATACATATATTATGATGTATTTGTTGAAATTGTACATTTGGTTACATGATATTATGGTTAAGGTTGGTAATAAAGGCTTGACTTAGAGAATTTTGAGGTTGGGTTAGAGGGATATAACCATACTATGCCTATTACATTTAAATAAGGATCTATTATTAACTACTTGAACCTTTATATTGAGTGAGAACTTGTGAACCAAGACCCTACCTCTGAATGAGTGACACATTTTGAATAAAAGGCAATTATTGCCTCGTAGGTACTTGAGAAACATTGGAACCTCCTTATTGCACAAATCCTTATTGGGAAATAGATGCTTTTTGGGGATTTCGCACTTGTCACTATCCAACATGAATACATTATTAATTAAACATCAAATGCTTTTCAATTGGCATGTTGGTATATGAGAAAGAAGGTATGTTTGTTATTACCTGACAAGGTGGAACATTGGTTGCCCCTTGTTGAGGTGTAAATATGTTTGGACACTACTATGTTGGTATATTCATTTGTTTCATTATTTTTTAATGATACTTGTCACCTATTGAGGAGGAATAAGATTTGTCACATTCAGTTGTTGAGACATGGCATTGGTTGTTGGTTGACCACCTGCTTATGTTGGTTGTATGCTTAATGAAGCAATTGGTTGAGGATTGGAAGTAACTATTAGAGGTTGGGATGTAAAAGCTCTCATTCCTAGGTTGGTAGACCCATTTGTGGTATTAACTAAAGGAACATGTTGTTGATTAGTTGTTTATGCACTAGTACCACTTTGATTTGGATTGGACATTGCTTGTGTATTGTCCACTATATTTTGCTCATTATTCTATGTAGAAGTAGAAGACACTTCTTCAATAATTGGTGTATGTAACAAGTTGTCTATTGAAGTGTTTTATGTGATTGGGTCTACACCCTAATTTTATAGACTGATTAACTCTATTAAAACTCTTTTTAAATAAACTAAGTCAATAAGAGATTTTTTCACCATGGTCATCTAATTGAAATTGTGTGCTAGATTCAGGTAGGTTTGATATGCTACCTACATTCGGTTAAAGTGGTCTTCCATGAGGTTTTTTCCTTTGTTAGGCTTATTAGGATCTTGATACATCATTTGGACTAGATTCAAAGGATTTTTAGAAGAATCATGTTGAATATCTAATATGTTATGAGGCATTCGTACTAGGCTTGGTAAACTTTCATGAGGGAATTTTGTAGGAAACTTAGCCCTTACTTCTATGGCTCTAACCAAAATCTCATATTTGTTCTCCAAAAAATATCATTCAAATAATTAAGGATCAAATGTGGAAGGTGCATTATTAGAGTAGGATTGTTGAAGAACTGGTTCTTCAGCTATGGGCATCATAGTTAGGTATTGTGTGGTTTGCTCTTGGTCCTATTCTAAATATGGTGGTTTATTAACCAAATAGTTAGCCAATTGATCTTGGTTTAGTGCCCCTATTTGAGTATTATAAGAGGGATAAGGATCTCTCTCATAATAAATATTATCTATGTAGGGGTCTTACACCATTTCTTCTTGCACAACTACATTACTAATCCATGGATTATACATAAATCCACTACGAGTGTAGGAATACATGTTGGGATCCATAGTGAATGTTTTGAAATAGAAATGGAAAAGAGTTATACAAACTCTAAGAAGATAATGTCTAAAATATGATGTTCAAACTTGGTATTTATTTGTCAAAATAAATGGATATGTATATCCAAAAAGGCTTATGCAAATATCTGTGATAAAACAAGCTAGCATTAAGTATCTAACACCTCACATTTCACACAAAGATGATTGAGTAAATGGACCAAAAATCAAAATTCCAAACTCTAAGGTTGAAGTGTTTCAAATTATTCTAATCTAGGAAAACAAAAGTTTTTAGGTCTTTTGGCCAAACACGGTGTCAAAAGCTAGGCTCAAACAAGGCATGCACTAGGACTCTTGGCCAAATGGCATCAAAAGCTAGACTTTGAAAATAGAGATGAGTTTTTAGTCTAACAAATTTGAAACACTTTTAACAAAAAATGAGACATTTGACTCTTGGATATAAATTTGATAAACTAGGTATGAAATATGAAATAAAAGGAACTTTGAGATAGTTTATTTTCTTGTAAATAATGACATAAAACTAGGCTCTTGTGATGAATAGGCTAGATAAAGGTGAATGGTGTAACCATGCTAGACAAATATTTTCAAAAGGTATACTCATATTGGCTTGAAAAAAGTGCACAAATTTGAACTCTATGCAAGAGGATCTATGAAACAATGCTTGAAATGATTTTGGGTAGCATAACAATGCTAGACTACTCAAAATATGTGACAAAATATTTGTTTCAAAAACCCTCTAAGGAAAATATGGTGTATCACAAATTTGGAAATGTAACACTACCTTTCTTAACTCAAATGACATACATACCTTCAAAGTTTTGGCAATAGTTTTAAGGCAAAAAAGTATGTATTCAAATGACCTCAAGTGTAAATATGATGGTAACACAAAAAATGTTTGGTGATAGACTCAAAGTGTAAGTGTTTAGCACAAAATGACTTGAGTCTATCAAGTGGTGATAATGAGTATGAGTCTTAAACGACCTTTAACCCAAATTGGAAATTGAACCTTAGTTCCCTCAAGTTTAGTTCAAATGGTGAACCCACTTAACACATCAACCCTATGAACTTATAAAGGTGCAATTTTGAATTTAAGTTATAAATTAAGGACTTAAATAATGTTTGGTATAAGTTTAGACTCAATTGGGTAGCATAACTATGCTAAAGTGGATGATATGACTCCAAGTTTTGATGAACTTTGAATAAGGCAAATTGATGATTTACGTGGCCAACATAATGCCTCTTTGTTCAAAGTAAAATGAGGATTATGTTTTGGGTTTACTTCATTTGTTGTTTTGACTCTAAACAAGACTTTAATCTAATACAAAACCAACTAATTAATCGCTCTTAGATCCTAAACTGACAAGGTTGCTTGGTATTATTGGAATCCATCAATATACATCATTTGAGAGGCTTTTAGTGTTCATCCAAAAAGTAAAATGCACATTATATAGTAGGATTTTTATACCACCCTATCTCAAATGATAGTACTATGACATGGACCTTGATGTGCACTTGCACCAACAACACTTCTATGGTAAGTGCAGATTTGTCTAAGATTTACAAGGTTTCAAATGTTTCTAGAGGAATCAAGTACAAAATGATTTTCACATCATGATGTAAAATAAAAACACATAATTGGGTGTCTATGGCACTTGGTTTGTTGCAAAAATGTCTTTTCCTTTTTGTAACCACTATAGCCTATTATTTGTTTAGTGTAGTGAGATGTCTAAAGTGTAGATACATCCCATGTATAACTTCAACACTAGAGGGTTTAACCGCTCAAACCTCTAATCTTAGTGGAAGTGGTTAAAGTCAATTTTAAGAGATGAAACCCTAGGTTAAAGCTTGCTTATAGAACTTGTAGGAGGTGATGAAGTCCCCCTCACAAACCAAGATCCAATAAAATAAAAGACATAAGAGAAAGACGTTAGGGTCATTTTCAAGATCACCCAAACTATTAAAAAAATTTGGGGAGTGATTTAGATGACATTATTTCTAAGCCTTGGACTAGGTTTTTTTCAATATGGATGGGTGATTTTGATTCCAAGGGTTCCTTAAAGGGGACAACTGGAAGAGCATACACATGCCATCCCTCTCTTTACCAAACAAAAACTAGTTTAAACAACTATTGAATGTAAAAACTTGGAAAGATGAGTTCATTTTTAAGCACCAATTTAAAAGATTGAGTGGTGTTCTTTTGGCCTCTTGGTCTTAAGTTGTAACTTTGAAATTATAACTATCAAACATTCATCTTAAGCATCTAAATGTTTTATTAAGTACTAAAACAAAGTTCCTAGTTTCTTTTAAAAGTATGCAAAATATGGTCTAAAACATGTTTTATCAAATTCCCAAGCTTGATCCTACAATAAAATTGTTAGAGTCTCCTTTATATTTGAAGCTAATTTACAAATGGAAAGAGAAAATTTGAAATTTGAGGTCTTTGTTACAAAATCAAAATTACCTAGTGAATATCACTATTTCCTACAAAATTGCCACTGTTGGATAGAAAAATATAGAAAAATGCAATATCATTATTTCAAATGAAATCACTGGAATAGATGATGATATCATTATTTTCAAAAAAAAACATAGAAAATACAAAATCGTTGTTTGAATGACAAAATCATTATTATGCAAAATCGCTACCCAAAATGATGAAATCACTGCCCAGAAAGGTGATATCACTACCTAAAATAATGATATCGCTACCCAGAAGGATGATATCATTGCTCTAGATGACAATATCACTGCTCAAGTCCATGAAATTTCTATTTAGTGAATATAAATTTTGTTTACACAAAATTATAACTGCATAACAATGATATTATTCTAGAGAGCAAAATCGAGGTTTCCAGAAACAAAAATGTGATTATCAAAAAAACTAAATTTTCACTCTTTTGAGCCTCTAACTCCAAGATCCTACATGAAAAGGATTAGTAGTTTACTTGAGAGAGTTTTGTAACCAGATTTTTAGAGTTGCATCCCACCAGGCATGCCATTATGTGAACTAAGAATTTGACTCAAGAGAGGATGGTTAGTATTGTGTTAGTTCCAAAATATAATAAATACACTAGCATAACATCTTTAGGCCTAGTTACTATGGAGAGCTTAGTTAAAAAAATAAAATGGAAAAATAAATAAAACATGAAATAACCTTCTTTCACCTTCCTTGGATGCTCCAAAATTATTTTTGTAGTGACTTGCTTGGCTTTGTGCTCATAAAGTCTGCATCTATAGAAGCTTGACTACCTCCATCTCTCTTTGGCACCTTGTGTCTTTGGCTTGGATTTTGCTTAATATTTTAGTGTTATAACACTAATTTTCATGAATATTTGGAATCAATTTAGCATTATAACTTTATCATGTGAGAGCTTCTAATTCATGTGGCAAGGCCTCCTATTTGTAGATTTTGGAAAATGGCTAGAATCAACCTAAACCATCCATATCAAGATTGAGATGTGTGGCTAAGGATTAATACAACTAGGTAATTAAAATACATAAATATTCTCATCAATATTTGGGATAAATATGCATTTAAGAGGCATGGGAGGCATTTATGAGGCATGGGGTGGCTTGATTCACATATTTATGGCATTTATGGCTTAGGGATGCCTTCCCAAGAAATGAGGTCACTTGATGATGTAGATATTCAATATTCATTTATAAAAACAAGTATTCAAAAAGTTTCCATGGAATTCTAATTATTCCCTAATTGGTTTAATTATCTCTTAAGCATGATTAAGCATATTGTGAACAAATTACTCAAATTGATCAGAATGCCTTCTTATTAGTCCAAAATTTAACTAGATTGGAATTAGGATATGATGTCAGATGCATTAAATCCATTATCCCATTTAGGATGTTACCAAAACCAAATAACAAAGGCATATGTCTTGTGTAATATATTTTATAGAAAAGAATAATTTAGAGCACCCAAGTGCAAAATTTGCATTTTGACTCAAAATGATCTGATCAAAGTTAACCGGCCCATAAATTGCATTGGCCCATTTAATGACACTTGGAAAAAATTAGGACTTGAATATATAAATTTAAAATCTTTTAATGTGTTTTAGTGTTTTTAATCCAAATTGTACATTTTGGTTGAAATTGGTCAAAACCCTAGTTGGAGATTATCGATGGCTAGATTTAGGTGTCTACAAAAGCCAATATGAGATTCCTTGGGAATTATATCCCCTTATGGTGTGATAAAAATAATTTTGTCCCTAGATCCACAATAATTGAATAAGACATAAAAATAGTTTCTATTGTTTGGACTAAATAGATGCTTCTTATAGAGTCAAGATTGACTCATCTAGGAAATCAAAAGTGAGTGGATTGGTGTCTAATAGAGGAACTTTAGCAAGTTGATTCATAAGGACTTGCCCCTTAATGTATTTTTTATTTTGATATTAAATATCAAGTTCACTCAATAATATTACCCATTTGGCAATGTTTCTTGTCAAATTTGCCTTTGATAAGAGATACTTGAGATGATCAATCTTGGCTATAACAATGGTATTGTTATTTAATATATAGTCTCACATTTTTTGGGAAGTGAACACCATTGCTAGACAAACCTTTTTTATTGTAGAATAATTTTTATAATAAGTTATAAGTGTCTTTCTCAAATATTAGATTGTATGCTCCTTGTCTTGTTTTTCACGCTGAACCAAATTTCCCCCAATGCATGTTTTGTTGCTAAGATATAAATAAGTAGAGGTTTCCCTAGTGTGGGTGGGGTCAATACTAGTGTATTGTCTAAATAAGTCTTAAATTATTCAAAATATCTTTGAAATTATATGCTCTAATGGAATGTGACACCTTTATTTAAAAGGTGAGTGAAAGGATGACACCGATCTATAAGTTATGAGATGAACCAATGAATGGATTGAATCTTGCCATATAAAATATGGAGCCAATTTAATGTGGAAAGATGACTCATCTTAAAAATTTATTTAAAATTTATAGGATCAAATTCAATCCCTCTTTGTGTCATAATAAATCCTAGTAACTTTCTAAAAGTAACACAAAATATGTACTTCTTAGGATTGAGGTGCACCTTGTATTCATGAAGTCTCTTAAAGATTCTTCATAAAACTTCACGATGTCCCACACATGTTTCTAAATTTATTATAATGTCATCTACATAGTACTCAATAATATCATGCATCATGTAATAGAAGATGACATTTATAGCATGATGATAAGTTGTATTGACATTCTTCAAGCTAAATGGCATGACTTGATAGCAAAATGTACCCCACTGAGTGGTGAACATTGTTTTGTGTTGGTATTTAGGTACAATTTTTATGTAGTTATATATTTATAATCCATCCATGAGGGACAACATATCATATTGTGTTTTTTATTCAATTATCATGTCTATATTTGGTAAGGGAAAGTCATCTTTAGTGCAAGTCTTGTTGATATCTCTAAAATCAATACACAAGTGAATCCCATGTGGTTTCTTGCTAACTAGAACAATGTTTGAAATCCATTATGAGAAATAAAATGGCCTCATAAAACCTAATAATAATATTTTCTCTATCTTTTTCTTAACCAAAATAGTAATATATAGATGCATTTTATGCAGTTTCTATTTGATAGGTTTAGCATCAAGATATACAACAAGGCAATGCACCACTACATAAGGGTCTAGCCCTAACATATCCACATAATACCATATAAATATTTCAATGAATTATTTTAAATTAAAAATAATAATAATAATAATAATAATAATAATAATAATAATAATAATAATAATAATAATAATAATAATAATAATAATAATAATAATAATAATAATAATAAAATCACATTCCTCAATAGTGATGAACACACCTAATTGAATTATCTTTGGATCATCATAAGTGTCAATGTTTATTTTCATGGCATCTTCTACAAGGATTGTATAGCCATCTTTGAGAATAGTTTTCAATGAAGTAAATTGATCTTATTTAGCCTTTTGTGAGCCTCATGATCCACCCATGTAAGAATAATTATAATAAATTATGTCTGGTAGTGGACAATTAAAAAATTGGTCTAGAAAATCTTGAACCAATTGCTCAAAGACTCTATGTTCCTTGAAACTAATGTTAAAACCAACTGTAATACTTGGACTTGGAGGACGCTGAGCTTATTAAGGAGGTAAGAAAATTTCCTCATTCAAGGGAACCTAAAATGGGTTTTCACCAATGAAAATTTCTTTTTCTTTACTTTTTTTTCTTAATCCAAAGGTGCCTTATAGAGGTTTCCACTAGAGGATCTTGATGTTTTATTTTTTTGTGACCAAAGAAGTTTGCCTACTCTCAAAAGTAGGTAGTAAGATCTAATGTGAATTAAAAGCCTTATTTATGATCATCAATTGGATACACATATTTGATACCCATGAACTCAATAATGGATTCTTTGTTATGAAATTCATCTAATGGTATGATAGAATCTTGATGGTCCCAATTGATTAGTCTAGGATAATGGAGGGAAAGGGGAATATGAGAATGGTATTAGTATCAATTAAGTTAGTATTAACAAGCTCATTGTCTATGATATAATTATATGATGTGTTATTTTCAAGAGTCTTGTTATCAAATGTGAAATTAGCATCATTGTCAAAATACAAGGGGTCATCTCCAAGTAGTGTGAATCCAAGACCTCTATTTCTTATGTGTTTTATTGAAAGGATAGGTTAAAGAATTCCTTTCTCTTTTTCCCCCAAGTCTTTGAATTTATAGTCATGATTGTCCATGATTCTATTAAGAATGGGGTATTTGTAGTTTTTAAATCATGTATAAAAAACATCACCATAACCAAGACTCTTTAGAATTGGTAGGTCGATCTTGGTTTGGTGGCATATACTTTACAAACACTAATGGTTCTTACTAAAAGAATTGGCCTTATTTTTCCACACCATGTTGGGTTTGTTAATGGTTTTTTTAGGCTTGGGTATTACATAGGATTTTTTAAAGTTTGTAAATTTTCTAATTGGAAAGCATCCTAGAGGTTGTATGTGGCAATGCCTATATCTTCAATGGTAAAATGAGATGAAATTACTAAAGGAGAAAAATTAGAAGAAATGGATACGAGGTCACTAAGATCAATTTAATTAAATTTAAGAGATTTAAGAAACATTTTTGTGTTATTTTTACCTAAAAACTCAGTGTTAGGACAATAATTATAATTTCCATACTCAACTTCTAGGTTTTTACAATATTGGTATGGCTGAAAATTATCAGGAATAATGACCTCTAATCTAAAATGAGAGAATTTGATATATTGGTGTAGTGTGTAAGGGACTATCTATACTTCATGGGTCCAAGGATGAACAAGAAGAAAATTATATGGCTATTCTATATCGATTAAATGGTGAAGGTGTCATGGGTGACATGCCCAACAATGATAGACAGACAAATGGTACTTGAAGACTCCCTTTCTACATTATTGTAGGATTTAATCATGATAGTGTATGGCTACATATTTATTATTGTATATCCCAAGTGTTGGACCAACATCAACAAAGCAATATTATATCCTAAACCATTATCTATGATAACTCACTTGATTTTGTAACAAGAAATAATGGCTTCAATTTATAGAGGATTATTATATAAGGGACTAAAGAATGACATATGACTTTGATCAAATATAATTTTTTACCTTGAGGATAAATTCCTCACAAATGCTTTAAATTGGGTATGATAAATGTCATTGGGTACTTTGGGATGTTGGATAAGGTCATTCAATTTTTTTTATGAACTTATGATGTGCATAGGAGATCCATGATGGAAATTTGTACAAGTGTTTTGCATAAATATTCACCAATATCATATTGCTTCTCAATAGAAGGGAAATATGGCTTAGATTTATAATGTGTAGATTTTTGAAAGGGATTTTTATTTGAGAAAGGTAAAAGGCCTTGGATAGTAACTCTTGGATGTCTAGTTATGACTGTATAATTTTGATTTGGGAAATAATTACCTGAATTAAGGGAATTAGCAAGCTCTAGGAATAGTAATCCATGAAGGTTGAGGTGTAATTAGGTTGATTTAAATTGATGGTGAATTACTTAAAGGTAAAGGTGTAGGTCATAAAATATAAGGGATAACACTCTAATGAGTGTTAGACAATGGTTGAGGAGTGACCTTAATAGTATCAACATAGTTACTAATAACACATCCTATGACATTACCATAATAATATAGGACATTACAATAACCAATTTGATTAGCTTAGGCACCATGATCTTGAAAATGATTGGATTGATTATGATTCTATCCTTGTGCTTGATTATGATTATTCTTTTGTTGTTGATTCTTGTTATTTGGAAAGGGATCTTTGAAGATACCCATATTGTGATTGGTATTGGTAGCCCTCTTATCTAACACAATTTCTCCATTATCTAGAAAATCTTGGATGAAATTCCTTAATTGTACAAATATATAAATTACATGGAATTTTATGCAATGATAATCATATAACTCATTCTCTCATTACCATGTTGGCTTAGGCTATCCCTTTGGAAAGGTATTTGGGATTGGTCAAACAATAATATTAGCCATAACCAACTTTTGAAATATTGCCTCAATGGGCTCACATAGAACAATGAAAACTCTCTTCTAAAAATTCCCTTTCCATAGGTGCACTTTTTGAGGTGAGTGGTATATTAGGAGGGGTACCTTGGGAAAGCAATGATTGCACTATTTTTACATGTCATAATTTTTTAACCCCATTACCAACCACATTCTTATTTTTATTAAAGGCCTTGGGTTTTTTAGTTGTGTTTGTGTGAATTAGCACTAGAGATTGGGTTTGTATTTGGTTTTGAGAGTATATTTTGATTATTCCCTTATAAATAAGTGCATTTTCAAGTTTTACCCCTTTGTCTATGATATCTTAAAATATGTTAACACAATGGAGTCTTACGTTATAGGCTACTTCAACATTCAGATTATGTGTAAAAATACTCACCAATTATTTATCTAGTAAATTGTGTAGGAAGAAAATAGCTAGGGCCCCCATATTTATAACAATGTAGAGAAACTTTCTCCACCATGTTGTTTAGTATTACACAAATCAAACATGGTCAACTCATGTTTATTTTGTATGAGAAATGTTTGACAATTTTTCCTGATAAATCATCAAAAATGGTGACTGAACCCTTTGGTAAATGAAGGAACCACTCTAAGGTTTTCCCACACAAACTACATGGAAACAAATAAAGTAAGTAAATACTACTTAAAGACACCTCTTGACAAGTAGCAAAGAATGCCTATATATGTTATCTTGGACTACCTTTCCCTTTATATTTATCAAACTTAGGTAGTTAGAAATGAGATGGGAAAGATACTTGAAGGAAAATCATGTCAAATGGGTAAGGACATATGTCATAAAATTTATTACTTATTGAATTCCTTAAACCACTTCTTCCATCATATTCCATTCTTTAATATTGGGAACATTTTGTGATTGAAGGAGGGTATTTTTATGGGCATTCAAGGATTGATGAGATTAGTTAGAATTGGTATAAGTAAAGATGGATCCTCTTTGTGTGTTTTTATTATGGATATTAACCCTATAACCATAATTATAAGTTTGGTAGGGGACCCATTATTGGCTTGAAGTATGAAGAGGATTGCTAAGGTGTTATTGGTTTGGAGGATTCTACTGCTGTTGATTCTAAGGAATATTATGTTGGTTTAAAATAAGTCATTATTATTATAAATTGGAAGAGTTATTTTATTAAAAATAAGGTAATGTATGTTATGAATTACCCATTGTTTGCTGTGGTGGCATATTTTCAACTTGTTATTGCAAATTGTTGGGTACATGTTATGTATTAGGACTGACTTCTAGATGATTGAAGAAGGTACACTACATATCAAGTGAAATTTTTTCTGAATCAATTATTATAATTTACTACTCATAAGGAGACAATGTATTCACATTATATGTAATATTGGCCAAAGGTTCTTGTGGTTGCTCAACTAGCTAGTTTTGGTATATGAATGTAGCATTATTGAATGAAGTTGTAGCTTTACGAAGTCATCAAATAAAATACAATCTGATATACATAATTTTGACTAATATGATGTATTTTAGAAGCACTAATTTTTCCATGTTAGGATGGTTCAACAAGTTAACCTCTATTTTCTAGATAATGCAATAACCAATCTTAAACTTTTGGTAAGAGACTAGCTTTGGTTAGTAGTTACCTCTTAAGGTAACTCCTCTACTCGAATAAGGCTACATAAATATTCTATGGGAAAAATGAGGTAGGATCTTAGATATAGATTCTATAAACCTTAAAAGAGATTCATTTTTATCTTCAAAGAATTGGTTCTCAAACTGGTTTTGACAAGACCTTACAATAGGTTGAACATCCTCAAATACAGTTGGGTGGTCCTCCCCATCTTTACTATTTTCATAATTTATAAGATATCCAAATGGGTCATAGAATTTTTATTCTTCAAAACTAGGGCCATAAGAGGCCCTACTAAGAGTGTATATAATCATGTTTACCCTGAATTTGATAAGAGTTTGGAGTCAAATTGAATCTTGGTCAATTTTTGAATTGTTAAGTGTTTTGACCTTTTGACCTTGGTTAACTTTTATTCTGACTTTGGAATTTAAATTGGAACGAGGTTGAGTTGTTTTTGAATTTTGAAATTGATTTCCATAACCTATTTTTGGACCTAAATAAAAATAGGAAACATAACATTTCCAAATAGAAATAAATATGTTCTAAATAGAAGTCATAACACCATGAAATGTTAGAAGTGTAACTTAGAATGTGGAAAACATAGCACCTTAGTGTGTAAGTACATGAAGACATGTTTTAGACCTCAGGTTTGAAAATTGATGTGTTTTTTGGATGTAGTTTTTGAATACAAATAGTTTTTTGACCTTAGGATCAAGCAATAACACACAAGTATCATGAATCCACCTTAAGAACTAACACATGATTATGATATAATCATTTATCCTTTGATGTACTCACCTTTGAGAGGATTTAAAAATTTAAGGATTAATTAAGTAATTAAATGTAATTATGGTGGTGTTTTAATTCCACCCCTCTCAAAGGTTTTTACATAAAGGCAATCTTTAGGGGTGATACGTTTGCACCCCTACATCAATGAGAATTCCATGGGAAAAATAAGCTTATATTCTAAAGTTTTCATTTGACTCTTTAGATGGTCCTTGAAGGGCACAAATCCATCAATTAGACATCGACACTTAATGGTCCATTTTCTAAAGGGTTTATTCCCTTTTTTACCACTTCACTTGTAATTTTTTAGTGAATTGCTACCAAAACATTTAAGATCTGAAGGACATTTCAATTAAAGGCTAATTAATTGTAGCCTCAATTTGTATACCCCATCGAATAACAAGGTTTGTATAAATTTTGGGTAATGACATTATAGTCACATGCCCTAAAGACTTGTGATAATGATATTAAATCCATCTATAGAATCAAATAAAAATTAATAATGGCATTGAATATAAGTCATCCAAGTTCTTAAAAATAAGGAAAGAGCATACGCAGTGAATTATTCAAAATAATATAAGTTAGTGAAATTGCTCTTCTAAGTCACCCTAATAAATGGGAGAGCATACACATAAGTCACCACACAAAAAATTTAATCAACAAGAATTAAAATAAACATTTTCACAAAATGAAATAGTGCCAAAATAAACAAGTTTTTATGAGATCCAAATTGACAATGTGTTCTTTGTTAAGCACTTAAATGAAATGTTGATTCAATTTTAAGAACACCAAATGAAATGTGAAAGAAAAATATACTTGTTTAAATGTAAGTCTACTTCCTTTTTCTCAAGGTCCTACAATAAAATAATCATTAGTTTTGAGAATATGGTTTTGAACTAACTAGGGATATTGAAAAAAGTTTGACTAGGTCTCAAATTTTGCCATAGAATGAATTCAATGTTTTGTAGGATAATTTCATTATTTTGTAGGATGATTTCATTGTTCTATAGTACAATTTCATTATTTATCATGAATATAAGACATATTTAAAAAGAACAAAAAATAAATTTTCTACTTTTTAGGATGATTTCACCATTTTGACTAATGATTTCATTGTTTGACCTATACAATACAAATAGTTAAAAAGAACAACAAATGATTTCATTAATTTTAAGGATGATTTCACCATTTTAACCTATTAATTAATTATTTTGACCAATGATTTCACTATTTGACCTACACAATACAGACAACTAAAAATAACAAAAAATGATTTCACTACTTTTAAGGATAATTTTGCCATTTTGACTTGTAATTTCACCATTTTTGACAAATGATTTCATTGTTTGATTTTCATAGTACAAAGTTAAAAAGAAAATAAAATTATTTCATTATTTTTAATGAATATTTTTCTATTTTTTTGTGTGAATTCAACATTTTGTATTTTGAACTTGTTGATTTGTAGGTTTGATCAGAAAAGGAAAATTTTCTAGTTTTTATCTAAAAAAGAAAAAGTTAGCAATAAAAATGATAGAAAAACATGATAATAAGTAATTAAAGGAATGTTTTGGGTGTGATAGGTTCCACTAGGTGTTCTACTTATATAATTATAATTATAATAATAATAATAATAATAATAATAATAATAATAATAATAATAATAATAATAATAATAATAATAATAATAATAATAATAATAATAATAATAATGGGGTTAGTCAATTATTAGTGAATAAAATCCAAAAATAAATTGAATAACTAATACTCTAAGCCTATTCTCTAGGGTGAGCTAAGCTTACCAAACAAAGAATCAAATAGAAGACAATAAAGAGAATTTAACTTCCTTGAAGACCCCATTTGTTAATTTTTTTGAAGAATAATGAGCTTAGCTTGTGAACTAGAAGTCTCTAGCAATTGTAACTCCACTTATGGTTAGCATTTCTCCTTTTTCACTTGAGGTTTTGGCTTGGCATAGTTGAAGAAAGGTTTAAGTTCTAGAAAAAACTATTCACAATAATTTTACTTTCAAAATACTTGTCTATAATATATGTTTAGGCCTCAATGTATAGACTTGGTAAAATGATGACGACCGTTCATCTCAATATGAGAATAAAGGGACCAAAATTAGTCAAATTTGGTGGAACCAATGCATTCAATTTTAGAATTAATATTTACTTATGAGGCATGACTCAACATTATAGATATTTATTTTATTTATGTTGATATTTTATATTTTTGACTTTGTTATTAATGATGTCATGATGATGCCACATTCTTGATATTTTATTGAATATTAAATTTCTAAATTTAGATATTCATATAATTGCTATGGTTTTTTCACTTAACCATTTGATTGGATTTACTTAGTTAAGTAATGCTGATTAGTATTTTTGTAATTTTTGGAAATTGGTAAGTTTTATCATACAATTGGTTGAAAACATTAATTTTCTAGGTCACAATTTAACTAGAAATGAATTAGAGGAAGGTGATGATTGCATATGATAAATTTACCCAATTAGGGATACATTGGCATACTTTAGAATGTTTACATCTAATGTGAAAAATAATTTGGTATGTTCAATGATTTATAGGCTTAATTATCATTTTTTTTAAGAAATCATTTTGATAACCATTTTGGTAGGAGAGTGGTAAACATGAAGTTTTTGCATGATTTACCTATGAGCTGTTTTTATTTTATACTATATCATGTTTTGGGAATGGATTAATAAATATTTTCCACTTTGCATTTTCATTTTTTGTGGTATATCTTCCAATATGGGTGTCTTTAGATCATTATCATTATCATCAATAAAATTTATAAGAACATTTAAACCACCAATTAAACTTAATATAGTTGATCACCGTTTGTGTAAAACATTATTGATCAATGATGGGACAATGCAGGCATTTGGTTTTAATCAATCCTATCACATTCACTAATATTCAATGTAGGGCATGTATTTTGGATTATTTTTACACTTTATATACAATACTAATTCTTCTAGATGTTGAGAAGGTAAAAGGTTGTGTATTGGAAAACACACTTGCATAAAGTAAATTATATGAAAGGAAAGTACAAGAAATGAAATCAAACTTGAAAGAAATGAATTGTTGAAATGAATTTATTTTTTTATTTATGTTCTTAGAAACTTCCTAATACATATTTGAGAGTTCTCACACAAATACCAATTGCATTTACTGAGTTAAACTTACAAATGCTAGACAGACACACAAAACTATACAATAAATGATCATAAAACATAAATAATAACTAGTTGAAGGATCGGGATCTTCACTAAAAATACTTGAAAGGGGCCCCTTGTCACTCATATTTGAGTTCCAATCCTTCCCTTGAGTATGACTACTCTATTTCAAATCGCTTCCTCTTGTATTAATGAACATGTAATAATGTGAGTATTTCTACATCAAATATTATAAAAGATTCATAATATGACTCTCCTATTTACTAAATATTCCATATTCAATATTCAGTAATCCATTATTATCTATATACCACTACTCCTCTTTAATAGAGAAAGCAAGTTATTTCTTGTTACTATCTAGTTACAACATAATTGATCTTTTACCCTAGCTATTTAACATAATCTATGAAAACAACCTACTTAAGCTAAATGATAGATAAATTAGTTACAATAGAGTATAATTTAGTTGGTTACATGGTTAAAATGATTGGAATCCATGATTAATAGATAAAATAGTTTTTAATGATACATTTGGACATTGTTCTACCTTTCCCTAGACTATAGGATACATCTTTCATGTTCTGCAAACCATTATAGCTCAACAAGCATAACAAAAAATATTGTAGTTAACTATTATATTTTTAATACATGTTGAAAGAGATATGATATAGTTGATACGTGTTATGATATATGTCTTATGAAATTTATATTGGTTAAAATATATGTCTTATATAGTTGTTATGGGTTAGAATAATAGTCTACCATTGTTATGGGTTAACTACCCAGTTGTTATAGGTTAGCTATTCATTCTTGCTACTTCATAACTCATCCATGAGATATATATGCATCAAATTAATACTAGAGCCAAAATATTTACAAAAGTACATGATTCAAACTTATTTATAAAATAATAGTTTTAAACATAAAACACCAAAGATATGCATATCATATTTATTTAGTATTGTTTGATAGAAAAGATTACAAAAGATAACTTTATGCACCTAAGATTGGTATAAACAAATCAAAAAAAGAGGTTATAGGAGGTCATTCAAAGGTTAATTAATTGATTCATCACCCCCCCCCCAACTAAACTTGTTTATAATATTTGAGAAACCAAAACCTCTGCACATGGGAGAATAGTATTATGAATTCAAGTGGTTATGATGAACCTTCCCCCTATTTTCCATAAAACCCAAAGTTGTTCTCTATCTTTTTTCATCTCTTTTATTCACCTTATTGATCAATATATTCTCTTCATATCCAATTAGGAATGAGGAACCATAAAAGAGGAGCTTGATAGGTTATGGATATCCAATTTAGCCTCTTTGTCCTTAAAACATCAATGTATCTAGTGACCCTCTTAAGATCTCCCTTAAAATTATATCTAAGAATGGTTCTTTCTTCTATGATTTTTGGATATAGTCATTCCATATAGATATTCAATAATTGAAGGCTTCTTGGGAAGTTTGTGTCATCAATATCATATATTAGTTTTGTGATTCTATTTTATCCTTTTTAGTTTTTTAATCTACCTCTCTTTTGTTCATCAATTTAAGCTAATCTGTTTCTATTATGTTAGGCCTAATAACTTCTCCTATAATCATTAACATATTATATTTTTATTTCTCATTACATTATTCTAGTTACTTACCTCTTTTTCTCTCATTAACAAGATAAGAAGAGAAAGAATTAGGTAGTACATCTCCCAAATATAAATTGGGGTTCCAATCTAGGTTATAAGAAACATAATAATTTTGCACAAAATTTTCATAGAGTTGATTATGATCTTCAAGATTACTACTTATATGCATATAAAAGAAGGAATGGGGTTCACTTACCAGTTTGGGTAGGTCACATTAGATCCTCATAAATTGAAATTTTAGCCACCATTCTTCAAAATATATGGCATATACCCCTGAAGATGGTTTAAAATCCATTATTTTCATAATTAGTTGACTCATGTCCTCTAATTTCTCTAGTTTTGTGAGTTATGACTCATCCTATTTGATATTTTCATTCAAAGATTTATTTTCATCCTTTAATTAGATGAACTAACTATACTAATTAATATGCATGGTTTGAAACTTAAACATCCCTTTTCATAAATAGTTCCTCCTAATTTGGCCCATCTATTTGAGTATAAATGGATTGAAAAGTCTTATTAATGTTTCTTATATCCATAGGAGATTATTTTACTATGGGTTGTGTTTTAGGGGATTGAAGGCACCCATTTTATACCTCTATCACTCTAGCCAATGTGTCCAAACCATTTTATTTTTTCTCTAGTTCCTTAATTCTTTCCCTAAGGTTTTCAAATTCCATCAAGGATTTTATCAAATTTCTATCTTCTTCTTATCCTAGATGAACATGGATTTCCTATTGGTCCATTTGATCTTACTACCAATGGACTATTCTTACATTTATTCTTATATCGCTACATTATCTTTTTATTTTTATATTATCAAATCTCATTCTACTACATCTATGAAGGGCCTTAATGTTCCATTCCACCAAAGGCTATGGACCCAGAGCTAAATGAGGTAGAGTTTTCTTCTCCATATGTATTGGTAGTTTGATCTTCTTCTTTACTAGGTTCCTCTTCTTTTTCAGATGATTCTCCACTTTCAATGTGGACAATTGTAGGGACCACATGGGTATGTTGTATTTTTATCCTACATATGTTTTTTTTATTGTATTATAGAATCTAAAGGTGGAACACTTTTCCTCTTTTTAGGTCTTGATGTGGAGGGGATATCTCTAGTCCTCTCTTCCTACACTAGTTTCTCTCTTATATCTTTGGAATTTTAAGAGGAAAGGGTTATTATGAGCTTTCTCCTTTTTCTTCTCTTAGGTATTTCCATTGATTCATTTTCTTATTATACCTATATTACTTCTTCTTATATATATGTCTCATTATCTTGGTGTTCCTGATATGATATTTGTTGCAATGCCGAGAATTTCTCCCATGTTTGGTTGGTCATTTGGTCCCTTAGACATTTCTATACTATTAACTAAATTAAACAGTGATGAGAAAAGGATTTTGGATTTTCATTTTGATATTATTCATCCATCATCCTCAACATTTTAAATATAAAATTGGGCCCATTTACCCTTATTCCATGCCTTAGATGATTGAGGAGATTGAATTGAACTATGTATAGCATGAAATGACTCCCTTCATAGGTTAAACATTAGACAATGTAAATGGAAATTATTCCAATATCATGCGTAATGAAGAGAGTATTATGCCCTATTTGGAGGCTCATAACTATTCACCTTCTATTTAAATTGTGTCTCTTGTTGTAACAACACTAGATTTCCTTTACCATAGTTCCCATTTGCATTATAAACTAGTTACATTATCTAGTAGCTCTTTAGTAACTTCAAATTATATCCCTGTGATAGTGGATACATTTCCCACAAAGGTTTATGTGAATTATTAGGAAATTTTATCATCTTACCATATTAATTTATTGAAATAATCCATTCACCAAACATTGCTAAAAATATTTACAAGATCTTATCTTATTCTTAGTGGTGTGAGGTCTATAGGTTCTCTCTTAAGCACTTCTCCTCTAATTTTTTTTTGAAGTCACTTTCTTGTAGCAAGGAAATGTTATATATATTTTAGAGTAGATTAGATAGTTTTGAATGTTTATTGTGTGTGGGTGATTGTGATGGATTTTGGTACTTATTGTTTCATCATTGCCACATTTTCCCCTCATTCTCTCAATAATAGTTTCCTCTAGCTTATATGCTTTCTTTTTTGTAGCATCCATGATGGGATGTTCCATGTGCACATAATATTTATATTATATCATGTATATATTTTTGGAACTCCACCAACTTCCATGTCAGTTCCCCTCAAGTGACACATGGAGTGTGCTTAATCATGCATGAGGGAATACTATGATTTGATTGGATTAGAATTGTAGTTGAGGAGTTTTATTTGATAATATGCTCAAAAATGAAATATGTCACCATAGGTTAAACCCATAGCAAATGAACAAATTACTTAAATGGTCATGATTACATAATTTTTAATGATTTAATGAAAAAAATGATTATTTCATAAATTAATGACATCCTTACCTCTTACACATTAGTTTACCAATAACTTCAATTTTTACCTTTACTAGTGGCTATATATTTGTATGTAGCCTATTGAGTAGTCATGTAATTTTAAAGATAATTTTATTGGATGGAATGAATAGAATGTTGGTTGAAATGCACTGGTCATGTTAAATTATAAGTGGACATGGTTAATTAAAGTCTAAAAACCATGAAGAATAAAATTTCTTCTTGGTTAGCTAAAGTCTAATTAGTAGTTTTGTCAGGGAAAAGTGCTTCATGGTGATATTCCTTTGAGTAATTGTGGAGTTGCAAAGTAGCAAGAATAAAAACCAATATTCACAAGCTATTAAGATATAAATGATATAAACAAACAAAAAGATAATAATAATAATAATAATAACTCATAAACTTATAATGAAACCATTAAAGTATATTTTATTAAATAATGTCTTGATTACTTCTCTATTCATTTGATTATATAAGCTTTTCAACTTCCTTTTTGGCTCTTCCTCTTACATGACTATTTGACTCCTTTTTGACACCTAGTATATTTATTTTCTATTTTATTATAATTAATAACAAGTACATATTCCCTTTCTAACACTCACTCAGACTTAAATAGGGGTCTCATCCTGAGACACACAAAGGCCCTAAAAATTCAAGCTTTTACAATTTTGTGCTATTACCTTGAATTTGAGATAAATATACTACTCCTAATATTAACAACCTCTTGATGGAGTCCCTGCTCTCATAATATACCAAATAAACAACCCCAGATATATTTTAATTATAAAAAACTATAATTTTTTTTGTTTGATCAGACCTCTTCTAATACTAAACTTTGCCAAATACATGTGACTATGAACTTCTCCTACTTGGGTGAATGCAGATGCCTCACTTCATATAATTTGTCTAGAAAGAATAGGATTTTTCCAATTGAAAAATAATATAAACTAAAATATTCAGTAGGGTTTATTATGTATTCTAACCTATGTGGCAAAATTCCTTTCAGATAACATGTATAATTTGTATTGAGGAAGGAAACTACATTACAATACCATCATCAATGGGCACTCCATGCACCTCTCTCAAAGAAGCACCTCATGTTGTTTGAACTTATAGTCAAGGCAAAATGTGGTGAAATCCACAAGGTTCTTCTTCTACCACTAGCTAAATTTAGTAAATGAACCCAACATAGATAGAGTGTAGGATCTGAATAATCATCATTACTACGAAAATGATTATGCACACCCTAGAAATATCACTTTAATTTTGATGAGTGATTATCTTAGCCTCATACCAATCCAAAAAAATTATGGATTTTATTGTCCCACCATTCCAACTAGCTCACCAACAATACACATTCCAATTTAGGAAATTTTTCTATTAAAACTATTAGTATACCATTCTATGCCTTTGAATCAAGTTGGTAAAATCGATAAACAGTCAACTATAAATCTAGTATGGTGATTTTATACCTGTAGCACTCTTTCAAGGAAATTTGTAGTGTCTTCCCTTTCTCTCCATGTTCACTCCATCATCATGTGCTACTCTTCCACCATCCCCATCATCTCTTTTCAGTCTATATCTTTTGCAGTTATGTGTTACTAACATCTAATTTTCCACACAATATTTGTTCAAGATCTTTTTGTTGTAACCTACTCCCTAATCATCATCCTCTCCATCTAGTAACAAATTTTTATGACTCACAAAGACTATTTTTATAGATCAATGTTGTAACTTATAATGAATCACCATTAATTTTGGGGTTGGCATTAGTAAACTAGTGGAGGATTTTACAACCAATAGAGATCTGAAATCATATCAATATGAAGGGATCTACATGCATTAAAAACACAACTATGACCATCCATCATATTTACCTTCCAAATGGTTTCATTTCATGTGTATTCTCTATCTTCAAAGATTTTAAGCTACTCATGATCCTCAAGAACATGAAACCATTAATATTCTCTGCTATAATTTTTCTATTGATCATTATTTCTACAAGTCTATCTATCTGAGTGATATCCAATAATTTTCAAAAATGAATTGTTTGTTTTCAATTGATAGTTTGATCCACCATCTCCATGCCTATCCCTTAAGCCAAATGACCCACATTTTGACTAGGCCTCTTTTTTGTGAATATATTATTACAAGACCCACACTCTTTCTTTCTTTTTTGCCACATGTTTTTAGCCTCAAAATAATATATAAGTCTTGTAATATTTTTAGATTTGGGCTTGAATCTTGAAATAAGTAGCCACACTGCTCCACCATCTCCATGCCTATCCCTTAAGCCAAATGACCCACAATTTGACTAGGCCTCTTTTTTGTGAATATATTATTATAAGACCCACACTCTTTCTTTCTTTTTTGCCACATGTTTTTAGCCTCAAAATAATATATAAGTCTTGTAATATTTTTATATTTGGGCTTGAATCTTGAAATAAGTAGCCACACCATTATTAACAAATAGTTTAATAACAAGAATATAAACTAGTATTTGTATTCTATTAAACTATAAATTATATAAACAAATAAAATGAGAAGAATAAATCATAAACTTAGAATGAAACTATTAAAGATAAATTTTATTAAACAATGGCATGACTACTTCTCCATTCATGCAATTATATAATATTTTCAACTTCATTTTTGGATCTTCTTCTTACATGACTATTTAAATCCTTGTTGATACCTAATATATTTATTTTATCTTTTATTACAATTAATAACAATTCCCTATACCCTTGCTAATATTTAGGAAGATATGTTATAGTAAGAATGAGCTGGTTAGAGCATGTATGGTGTTATGTGTGAAACCTACAACACACTTTTGAATAATATGCAGTACTTTCTAACAATGCATGGCAACTAGATGTTGCATATAATAATCCATCCTAGATTTTAGTAGAGGTATTTATCTTCTTATAGAATCTATGATCATCATGTTTTATATGCCATAATATTGTATCATTTGATATAAAACCCATAGTAACTAAGACTTAACCTGTAATAACTAATACTTAACCCATAATAACTAGGATGTAACATGTAACATCAGGTTAAAACTCTTAGTTGACTAAAAACTTATTTTTAGAAATTATATAAAGCTTGTAAAAGTGATATGTGTTTATGATCAAAGGTTATAATGAAAAAAATTATTTTATTCCCCCCTTTAAATTTTTCCCCTTGATTAGCCAATAAGTTGGTTTTCCAATCAAGGCCTTTGATTTAACTATTAGTCAGCCAATAAACTACTTTTATGACCAAGGTTGTCAACAACACCTAAAGGTTTTCATTCTTGAAATATTATTATTATTATTATTATTATTATTATTATTATTATTATTATTATTATTATTATTATTATTATTATTTTGATACGAAATGATCAATAGACTAGTTGTATAGTCAGAATGTTTATCCAGACCTTAGCTAGCCAAACTACTGATAGGTTGGTCAAGGTTGTAAGGATGCTTACCTTTTATCCATGAAAATTAAAATTAAGATGAAATGCTCATTTGACACTTAAATAAGTTCCTCCAAATATTTATATTTTCAAAGAGAGTGCTCATCCACTATTTTAGATAACTCCATATCCATGTGGGGTTTTTCCTCTTCTATGATATTTTGTATGAAGTCCTCTTTTGAAAGCGGTTTCTTGTACAACTTGAGAGGATGGCCATTGAGTAGTAAAGATAATTTTACTAGATATATTATTTTTATATTGAATAATCCATTTGAAAACACTTTTTATATCTCGTATTGACCAATCCATTTTGTTCTCATCTTCCCTTTGTGATCCTTATACTTGAATTCATAGAGCAAGATCCAATATCCTAGTTGTAATTAATGTGTTTTGATGAATCTATAATGTCATATGATACATTTTGTTGAAAAATTTATGTGCGATACAATTATTTCCTCCAAATTTAATCTAAGGCATTAATTTGAATTATTTTCTCATTTTTTGCTTTAGACTAATCTAGGAAAATTTCTAGGGAATTCCTCAAGGTTTTGAGCTTAAATTCTATGGGAAGAACAAATTTATTTCCATAGACCAACTCATATGGTGTAACCCATCATGGTATTCCATGTTTCTCTATACCCATAAAACTTTGGGAATATGTGCTTCCTAATAATGATGGTAGACAACTATTATTTTTGTGAGAATATTTTCCAATTGTATGTTCGTGACCACCACTTAGCCATTATACTGAGGATGATATGAAGTAGATTTTTTGTGCCTGATTTCATATTCTCAAACAAGAGATGAAATAAAATCATATTTAAATTATTTTCCTTAATCTATAAATATTTCTCTTATTACTATATATCTTGTGAATATATATCTATAGATAAACTCTACAACTTTCTCTTCCATTTCATGTGTTAAAGCTTTCACTTATGCCCATTTGGTTAGGTAATATTTACATAACAACACATACTCCTTGTTATTATATTTTGGATCTATCAAGCCAATAAAATCAATCCCCAACTTTTAAAAATTATTCAACACCAATTAGGGTTGGAGAGGTATCTCATCAAAGTGTGTGGGTTTCCCATACATTGACATTTATCGCACTAGTGGGTATATGTGATAGCATATTTTTTTGGGGTGGACGAGTAATAACATGTAATCAAGATATTATATGTCATCCTCTTGGAATAAAAATTTCACCCACAAGGTTCATCATGACACGATCGAAGTATGTCAACTAATTTATCCTCTTTTATACACTCACACATGATTAAATCAGGCCATGTGTAAATTAGATACCTTAATATCCATGAGAATGGACCACTTTTCTCCACCAAGTGGTATTTATATTTTGGAGATAAATATTTTGGAATCCATCTTGAAAACATATTATTTACATTTTATTCAAACCAAAGAGTGTTAATTGATAAATAAAAAATATATTAATCTAAAAAATAATCATCTACTACCAAACCATGTTCTGGAGATGTTAGTCATGACAAATTTTTGATACTGCATTATATTTACTTGGTATATCTAAAATAGTGATGTCAAATTATTATTAGAGTGATAACCATCTAGTTATTTTCCCACTAACTATTGGTTTATTCATCAAATACCGGATTACAACATGGTTAGTGAGAATAAAATAAGCATAACCTATGATATAATGTATGAATTTATTGATGGCATATACAATTGTAAGGAATTCATTTTCTATCATGGTTTATTTAAGTTCCACTCCCTAAAGGTTTCTACTAATAAAGTATATGGCATAGCTCAAAGATGCTTCTTTTTGTCTCATGAAAGCTCCTAGCATGCTATCAAAAGAATATGTATGGATATGAAAGGGTAACTTCCAATCTAGTTATCATAACATTGGAGTTGATATTATTATATTTATCAGGTCCTAGAATGTTTTTTCACATGCATTATTCCATAAAAATTCAACATCTTTAGAAATTAAAACCATCAAAGGTGATACTATTTTAATGAAATCCTTAATAAATATATAATACTAACCAAAATGTCCTAGTAAAATTAAAACATTATTTTTTGGGGGTTGGTAAGTTTTTTATTACATTTATTTTGGTAGAATGTACCTCTATTCCTATGGGTCATATGTGGTGGCCTAATAAAATACCTTCAGTCATCAATATATAAAAATTATTATGACTTAGAGATAACCAATTATATTGATAGTGTTGATCGGATTACTCAAGGATCTTCATGGATTCTTCATGTGTCCCCATAGACTATGAAGTCATCAATGTAAACTTATACATCATCATTAGACAGGTCATAGGAAATGCTTAAGACAACCCTTTAGAAGGTGGTAAGAGCATTTCATAATTTGAATGATAGTAAAAAGTATGCATAGGTACCCAAAGGACATGTGAAGTTAGTTTTTTCCTGGTCCATGGGATCTATTTTGATATGGTTATAGCCACTAAACCCATCAATAAAGGAGAAATATTTCTTTCTCACTAATGTGTCAAGTACTTGGTCAATGAAAGGAAGAGGAAAGTGATCATTCCTTGTGGTTGCATTAAGATATTTATAGTATTTGAAAATATGCCATTTTATTCCTTTTTTGAGCATAATAAAAAAAAGGTGACACCCACTAACTATCAGATTTATGATAGATAAATCATGCATCTAGGAGTTCATGAAATTATGTTTTACTATATCCATAACATTAAGGTTCATCTATATTTATGGTTGGTAGATGGGTTTGCATTCTTCCTTGGCATATATGTGGTGGTATGTAGATATAGGTGTATTCCTTTCATGTCATGATAATATCATGCAAGGGTAGTTATATGCTTTTGAGACATGGTCACTCTCTAAGTTTCTTATTTAGAATAAATCATTTGATGATATTGAGAGGGCATCTATGTATGATTTCTACATGCTTGGATAATGACAGAATGGATTTTATGATACCCAATATCTAAGAATGTAATAGTGTGGTAATAGTTAATGAAAAATTCTACTGTATGTCATGATATCTAAGGTTTTTTCCATTGGAAAACATTTGGTGAGGGGACATGGTATACATTGTAATAGGATTTCTATTTGTGGGCTAACCTGATAAGAGTATTGTAAGACATTGGAAACGATTATGTCTTCATATTGATATTTAAAGTGTGGGTTGTGTTCAATCATGAGAAAAAATTATCATGAATATTTCTCATTGTCCTCTTATTCTATCCAATAGGGTTTTTCTTCACATGAATCTTGAGCTGGTGGATCAAGAAATTATTTATTTCTGGTGTTTCCTTTCCAGATCAATTTATTTCCTAGTTTGAATACATCAAATTTAACCAGCCATGGTCTCCATAAGATAAGGGTGTATCCTCCTAAGTTATATTTTGGATTTAAGATGACAAAATTAGTTGGTTATTCCCATGAATCCATAATAATAACCAAGTATTCTATAACCCCTTGTGATTTAACCATTGATCTATTTTCCATCTACATAATAGTGGGAGTTGGTGAAGAAATTTAAGGCCAATTTTTTTATATTTTCCTTGGTAATTACATTAATATACACCCCTAAGGATATTAAGGTATTTTGGATCAGGGTACCATAGATATGGATATCAACTACTAGGCTATTTGGGTTAGAGTAATTAGGTGGGACTACATTTCCAAAATTTATTTTCTCAATTCATCCAACTACTCAGATAGTATTAGCATCCTTCCTTTTTTTACCAAGCTTATTTAGGCATAATTTTTAGATAGTTTGGGTGTAGATGGGGACTTATTTTATGGCCTAAAATAATGAGATTTTGATACAAACATTTTAAATTTGTCTAGCAAAATCAAATTTATGTTTATGTTATTATTGTTGGAGGTTTAATCTCCCAATAAAAGGAGGGTTTTTATTTACTCATCTATATTCTTAGTTAAGGAGTGGGCATTTGATTAGATGGTTTTAAGTTAGTAACATCATCAAGAACCTCTTTAAGAGGTTTCATTATTAAGGGTGAGGTGGTTTGTGGGGGAATTCACCTTAAACAAAGTTATAATTAGTTTAACTTTATGGAACAAGTTAGGTATTATATTATTCTATTAGTCTGTGTCAATTGAACTCACCTAGTGTTTGGGTTTGGTACATATTAGGCTGGAAATTATAATTGTTAATTGGCTAGTTGTTTATTATTCATTAAGGCTAGTGGTTGTTGCCATTACTATTGTGATTACTATGAAAAAATAACATGCTAATTAAAACATGGATAATTGACCTTATATGGTTTTCACCATTAGTTTTGAGATAACCATGCATGGCTAATTATTGATTCTTATTTTGAGACTTTCATGGTTGATTCTCATTTTGACATAACCATGCATGGAATTGATATTGAGGTTGTTTCCAACTGGTCAAAGGTTGGAAGTTTTATTATGATTAATATTTTGAGATAGAGATAAAACATGCTCTCCATATCCTTTGATTTCATGAAGCTCTCATGCCTCATGATTATCATCTATTATGCTTTCCATTTTTTTCATAAAACATGGAATTTATAGTCTTATTCATTTCTACAACAATTTGGACAATAGATAGTCAAATCCGGTTTTGTTTCTTCTTATTTCATCCATGTATGTAGCATGTCCAATTATGTATACAAGTGATTGATGATATCTTGTTTCATATCCTATAATAAATTTACCTCCATCTATGATATTCCATTAGTTGATTTGGAAGATGAAGTAAATGTTTTATTGTTATGGGTCTTCTTCTTCATAGACCTTGAGTAATTTATACATAAGAGAGTGATTTCATATATGATACATATCCAATACTCATAAGATCCAATTCTTAGATACATTATTCCTTAATTCCATTCAATAATTCCAATTTTATGGATTCTTGGTCTAACACAATTTTTTAATATTTTATCAAGGTAAACATAAATCTCTCTAGATAATCTTCCAATGGTTCGTATTTATTTTGTGACATCTAAGAGATGTCATTTATCATGTAGTCCACCCTTTAAATTAATATTGGTATTTATAAATTAATTTGTCTCTAATATGTTGGGTGAATATTTTGTCATCAACTAACTGAAGGCAAAATGGGTATATCAACCATAGTGTAATGAGATAAATCTATCCTCTTAGCAAGGGGAGGTTCCCTATAAACTATTATAGACTAATATAAACTAAAAATAGACTCAAGGGTGAAATCATACCATCCATATCTCTTTTTTTAGAGATAATGTTCATAAAATAAAGGAGAATTCTTGTGTAATTACTGAAGGCATTTCTCTTCTTTCAGAAATGATGTTCAGAAAATAACAGGAAAACTTCCCAGGTAGTAACTGGATCTACAAGAAACCCACGAGAGCACAAAGTCTTTTATTGCTTCTCCTACTAATTTAGGACTAATGTCACAGTATAATGAAGTGCATCACAAAGTCTCCATTGAAAACTACAACAAAGTAAAATATTACAAAGGATAAAAGTAGTTCAAATCCTTTCCAATATCCTTTGCAGTAAAACACAAAACACACAAACTAAAGACAATTGTGGTAGCACAAACTCTTCCACAATTGGCTTCAGGAAACCTTCCATATTATTTCCACTTGCTCTACTTATTTGATCACATAAGAAAATTCTTAGATAACACAAGTTATTTCAACACAAAGTCTAAAAGGTCACTTGCTTTCTCATTCACCTTATAAAATCTAATTAACAATCTAATCTCAAAGTCTCAAAAATTCCTTTCAATTTGGGCAGAGTTTTACTTTTGATAACTAAGATATCTCCTTTCTAAAAACTAAGAGATTACAATATATAGCCTCTAAAGAAAGACTTTGGCACTTATTTTCACAAAATGGCCCATGCTGCATTGAATGCATTAGAAAGAGGAAGTTCTATGTAGGGGCCATGCTAAAGCCATTCAAATCATATCAAATGTCCTCTCCAAAGAATAGGTTGCCTAATATTCTGAAAGGTAAGGCCACTCCTCTTTATGATACTTACACGATTGTCTACTCATCTTTACTCAAATGAAGAAAAATAGGCTGCACCATTGAATGCTTGCACTCTCTAATATCCACCTGGTGGATTGCTCCACCTACTGGAATAACTCTCCTATAGATATTTATATATTCTCTATTTGATTCCCTAATTCTTTAATACCTTTTGTCTCTTCCTGGTGATCCAAGCTCTTCGGCTATCTTCTCACTTTTTGTTGGCTTCTTTGGCTCGTTTCTCAGTAGATAGTTGAGTTTGTCCTTAGGTCTATATTATTTGAAAATAAACGGTTATTCCATTACCCTAAATTTGACATCCATGGGGACGTCACTAGTCACTTGAACCATTTTTAACCTTGAACCTTTAAACCTTTCAAAGTTTACCAGTTCAATGGTTCAATGGTTCAAAGTTTGATAGTTTGGCAGTTTGACGGTTCAATGTTTTACAAAGAGCCACATTCACTTAGTCTTCTTTAGGAGTTCAATGTATCATTGAACCAACTATTTGAACAATTTGGTTGAACCCTTTTCCATAACCTTATGCTTGAACCATTCACTTGAACCTTCCACTTGAACCTTCCGCTTGAACATTTCAAACCTTGAACTCTTTGAACCTTTGAACTCTTTGAACCTTTGAACCTTTCAGAGGGTGGAGTTCAATAGTTCAATGGTCCAATGGTTCATTCCATATCATTGAACCCCATTGTTGAACCATTTTCATTTCAACCTCGGCATTGAACCATCCTTACAATTTTTTAGGAAATGCCTTAAGTTTTTTGATATTTTTCTTTGTGAAAGCACACCTATTGAACCTACAATTTCCTTAACTAAAAATTCTTGTGTATTTGAAGAACTTGACTGTTGAAAACATTTTTGAGAAAGAAAGAGACCATTTTGGCTTATAGGACTGAAATGGTTGACATGTTGTCCACAAAAACAAGTGACAGATTTTGGGAATAACATAATATACTTACAAGTGGAGATTACATCTCTTCCAAACCCCATAAAGCACCTAAGAGATGTGTCCTTGAGATTAATTGGAATCAATTTCAACTTTTGAGAATCCAAGTTGTAGTCATAACTATGGCATAGGACATCAAAATCAAAGATAAATGTGTCATTATCCTCACTTTTCATTCTTCTAAAATTAGGAAAACTCATTTTTCATGGGTGCATTACCTGTAGGGGTATTTATGGGAAATTTGAAGGTTATGTATTCACTTATAGATTTTTCTCCTTGGAGGTCCTCTATGGTCTTCCAAGCTATTTGTAAACCAGAGATTTTTGCATTAATATTCAAATTATTTGTCAATTTTATCTGAAGGTGTGTAATAAATAATGGATTTAGGATTATCTAAGGGAGAGGGAAATATTATTGTTTGGGGTGATGGAGTGGGAATTATTAAAAACTCTTTCAGAAGATCAATAAGGATGCCTTGTTCAACAAGTTATATAGTTCAAATCTTTATTTTTGGTTCTATTTTGGAGAGAAGTTTGGGTGAGGGTGGAGATAGTTTAATAGCAGACACATAAGTGTAGGGTGTCCAAATAAGAACTCTTTTGAATGGTGAAAATATGATCTTATTGGGAGTATGAGGATCCTATTTTATCAATTCAACAAAGAACTCATCTACTGCTATCACTTCTAGCTTTTTCAAGTGACAATTGTGAACAAGATATTGGTGTTATTTCATGATTTATAATTTATATAGGTGGATACTCTTCCCCTATTACAAATTTAAACCATCTATAAAATATTCTATCTAAATATTCTGGCTCTTGTTGCATACAAATCAAATAATATACCTTTGTGATTATGCCTACCTCGACCTACATAGCGTTAATTTGAAATGATTTTTTTCTTGTTTTGATTACTTTAATTTATATAAATTTTAATTATTAATCTAAAAATTGGTAAAATTACTCTATGAAAGAAAGAAAATTTATTATATGAAAGCAATAAATTTTTATGCCAAGGAATCAGGAAATTTTAAGCTAGGAAAGTGAGAATCTAATGCAACCTTTTTAAGATCCTAATCCTTATCACCTATCCCTAGCAATAGTACCAAAATGATAAGTATATTTAAACCAAAAATTAAACCTAATTTAAATAATCAATGCTTGTATACAACCTTACCTATCAATGATGGGACAAGGTAGCCACTTAGTTTATCAATCTTGTTACTTTCACTAATTTTCAACATAGGGCATGTATTTGGAAAAAATGTCAACATTATATATGCAACACTAGTTATTTCATAGGTTGAGAAGTTATATGTTTCAAATAGGGAAACATACTTACATAAATTAAATTGCATGAAAGGAAATTATATGAAATGAAATCACACTTGTGAGAAATAAATTTCTAAAAGGAATTGATTTGTTAATTTATGTTTTTGGAAGCTTCCTTATACATAATTGAGATTGGTCACATAAATACCAATTTATTTTACTAAATTAAACCTTTGAATGTTGGAAATACACACATAGAACTAAAATTTTAATTGATCGCACAACAAAAATAACAATTAATTAATGAATTAGCATCTTCACCACAACTCCTTACAAGACCCCCCTCCTTAGTCACATTTGAGTTTCAATCCTTCACTTGAGTACTTCTCTAATTCAAATCACTTATTCTTGCATTAATGAACATCTAGCAATCTGAGTATTGATAGAATAGAGATTAAAAAATATTTATGATATGACTCTTCTCTTCACTCAATATTACCTATTCCCTATTCAATACTCTATTATTCTCTATACCATGATATCTCCTCTTTATTAGAGAATACATATTTTTTATTTGTATTATCTAGTTATAATAGAATTTGTCTTTTTCCCTAGCTACTTAACAAAATATATGAAATAAACCTACTTAAGTTAAATGATAGATCAATCAATTACAACTGAGAACATAATAGTTGGTTTCATGGTTTCAATGGTTGGGAATCATGGTTCATAAATAAAAAAGTGTTAATGATGCATTTGGACATTGCTCCACCTTTCCTTAGACTTTAGGATCCATCCTCCATGTTATGATAATTGTTATAGCTCAATGGGAATAATAAAAAGACTAAAATTAAAGTTATAGTTTTGATATAGGATAGAATGATTATGATACAGTTGGTATGGGTTATGATATATGTCTTCTATAGTTTATATGGGTTATAACAATAGTCTACCATTACTACAATTTAGCTACTTAGTTTCTATGGTTTTGTTATTGGTTCTTGATACTTCATAACTCATTCATGAGATATTTATGCACTAAATTATTAGAAGAGCCAAAATAGTAATGAAAGTACATGATGAAAACTTATTCATAAAATAATAGTTTTAAATATATAACAAAAATATATGCATATCACATTCATTTACTAATATTTGATAGAAAATAATTCATAAGAAAAATTTATGTACTTAATATTGACATAAGGGAATCAACAAAATAGGTTTTAGAGGCTATTCAATAGTTAATTTCTAGACTCATCAAATATATTATCTATTATGCCTTAACCTAAAATACTTTTTTGTAGAGTTCCAAATACATATGTGGTAGTCAAAATATTCATTACGAATCCCTTATGTTGAGGCTTGGTCATATTAACCTATAATGGTGGAGGGAGAGATATAAAATTGTAGTCAAGTAATTTTTGTAACAAGACATGAGGAGGTTGTGGTAACCTTGAAAATTAACTTGGTGGATCTATTAATTGAAATTTATTTGTTGCTTGTGATACAACATTTAATGTTACTTTTTCTTCATTCTTGATTTCATTATATTTAATATTCTAGTGTGTTTTTATTTAAAACTTGATATTTGAATTAGTTGGAGAATTTGGTGCATATTTTAGCTTGTTTAATGTTATGATCTCAACTTCTCTTTATTTGATTATATTTCATAATTGATCAAAATATTTAAATTTTTAGAACATGATGGATTCATGGAGTGATGCTATCAAAAAATTTATGAATATATTGTAACTCATTATCCACAATAAACTTTGTTATCTTAGCTAACATAGTTATGTAATAAAGAACATATTCACTAATTGGCTCATTTTACCCTTGCTTGAGTTTTGTAATTTGTGCATTAGATATATTTTCACCAAAATCAATATATAAATTGTGTTTTAAATTTATCTACAAAATCTTGTAATTCTCTAACTAATTAAAGTTTAAGATTGAATAACCATGATAATGTGTATTATTTGAGGATTCTTGGAAAAATATTGGTTATTATTCACCAAAATTAACCTACATACCAAAATTTTGCCTAGATGGACTGTTCCATTCTCCCAAACCATTCGTTAACCCTTTACCTTGGTGACTAATCTCTTTCTACTCATGACTTAATGATGCAGTTCACTATCTTGGAGGGTCTTAGCATGGTAAACTAAACTATCTCAGGAGACTATTGTAGTGGATGATCCAATCATAAAGTGAGGAGCTAAGCTTCATGTCCCTAGTTCATGTTCTCATTCTTCTTGTGAAGCTTTTAACAAAGTTTAAGGTAAGTTTGGAAACTTTAAGTTAAATGCCTAAAAATAGGGTTTACTCTAAAAGTGCTAGATCTAGCCAGTTTTCAAGGTTATTCACCATCTAGTGGCAAGCATGAAATGGTGGGAAAAATAACCCAACTATCAGAGCCTTGAGTAAAAGATTCAATATGGCCTTATCACATTTTTACCAAGACCCAAGTGGAAACTAGAGATTTCTACACATTTTTCAACTTTGTAAATGTTGCAAAATGCATTTAAATCTCCACCTTCCCTCCCAAGCAGAAATTGGATATTTTTTCACACTTTACAACTTACAAAGTTGAAAAATGCACTTAAATCTTTGTTTTCCCTCCAAATCAAAAATCAAAGATATTTGTGCACTTTGAAAGTTTACAAATGTTTCAACATTCACTTAAATATCTGCTTTCCCTCCCAAGCAAAAATTAGAGATTTTTACACATTTTGAAACTTTGTAAAGTTAAAAAATACAAAGTTTCAAAGTATCTCCACTTTCCTACCTATACAAAGTTATAAAATGCAAAGTGGCAAAGTTGTAAATTATCTCTACTTTTCCACTTACAAAAACCCCAATGGATATTCATAAGGACTTTGCATGTGTTTTTTCAAGTTAAAACCCCAATGGAGATTCATAGGGACTTTGCATGTGTTTTTACAAGTAAAAATCCTGATAGAGATTTAGAGGGACTTTACATGTGTTTTTTAAAGTAAAAACCCCAATGGAGATTCAAATAGATTTAAGTAAAGAACATTAGCACAAAAAGCATGTTCAACCTCTAAGCACCATGAAGGGTTGTTAAAGGAATTTAATCCTCCTCTTCTACATTGGATGGCCAAAGATGGTGGTTGAAGTGCATTTATTGAAGATTGAAATATTTCTCCTCCTCTTTCTCTTCTCTTCTTCTATATATATATATATATATATATATATATATATATATATATATATATCTTTCTTCTCTTTTTAAGACATACTCTCATTTGATAAGGTAAAACCCTATAAAAAAATTTAATAAGTAGCCTTTGAAGCATTAAGATTACCTATTTTTCCAATCTCTTTGACTGCACTTCATGGTATAAGTAACTTGTATATGATTTCCTTATGAAGAAGTCTCATTTATTGGTGATTATCCTCTTTTATTTGCCCTTTTAAAGGTGGTTTAAAGTGTTTATAAGTCTAAATTTGTGTTGTTTTGATCATAGCTGAAGGTATAGTGTGAATTTTACCATTCCTCTATGCTTTACCCCTTGTTTAGAAGGCCTTATTTATAACTATTCATGCAAACTAACTAGTGTTAGAGATTGTGTGAGTGAGGGATATTTGAGCTACCTTTGTGTTTATTTTTTTGATTAATTAGGAGTGTCATTTAATTTGGTGTATCTCCATTTTTATGCTTTTGGTCATTTTTATGAAGTTATTCTACCCCTTTCTCAAGAAAAAATAGTAGTTTAAGTGATTTACCAAGAAGAACCAACCTTCTATGGAGGTTAAACCCCATCATAGGATACTCACAGCTTGGGGTTGATCCCATTATGTGGCTAAGAGTGAGAGATCTTGAAGAACCCTCTCATAGGGTGAAATTTCATTCCATAGTAGTTTATATCATTCCCAATAGGACTTATTTAAAGGATATTTATCGAGGTTGATGTTATTCTTGATCTATCTATAACAGTTGTAGAATCCACACTCTTAATATCTAGCGATTCTAATGAAAACTTAGCTTTCTAGTGGCAGAACGGTGATGATTTTTCATGCCAAAGGTGACTATAAGGACAACTTCTATATATATACATATATATATATATATACATATATATATATACATATACATATATATACATATACATATATATACATATATATATATATACATATATATATATATATACATATATATATATATATACATATATATATATATGTATGTATATATATATATATATGTATATATATATATATATATATATATATATATATATATATATATTCCTTCTAAATTTGTTGAATTAACTTTTAAATTAGTAAGAAGATTGAGGTTTACTAACACTCATCCATACTTGAGAAGCTTCCCTCCTAAGCCAATTTGCAAGTCCACCTCTACTAGAAGATCCTTGTTAGCTCCTTTCATTACCATGGTTGCCACTAAATCCTTACATTTTATGGATTTCAATGGTGAAATTCCTTTAGATCTTAACTAGTATGATCTTATCCTAGTGGCATCCCTTAAATTTTTGCCTTACTACTCAAGGGATAGCTCTGTAACTCCTTTTGAATACATCAAACACATATCTAATTTTTGCAATATCCATAACATCAATGAAGAGAATGTAGCTATCAGGTTATTGGACATCTATTTCAAGTATAAGGCTTTGAATTTGTATAGAAACCTAACCCCTAATTTCATCACAATATGATAAAAATTAGGGGATGATTTATTCAAGAGGTTTGAAGACAAGAGTGACAACTTATATCTAGTAGACTAGTTGACAACAATCAAGAGAGCTCCTCAAAAGGTCATGCAAAACTTTAACAATAGGTTTTAGAAAAGATGGGATTGGATTCAAATCCTTGTTAAGATTAATCCTAATTATTATTTCCTCTATTATATAATGTCCCTCAATAGTGACATTTTAGTTATTATATATTCAATGGGGGAAAGCACATTACTTGATGTTTATGAGGTAAACATCAGGGTAGAGAATAGCCTAATATAATCTATAAATCTCACACCTAGGCCTCCTATGACCTTATTCCCTAAGATTCAACCACCTCATATTGATGTTCCTCCTCTTTCTACCATTCCTCCTTTGATAACACTTACTACCATACCTACACTAAATCAAGATAAAGCTTCAACTAGTTAGTATAGTGAGCTCCAAGAACTCAAGAAAATGTTCCAAACATTTAGAAAAGAGTTAGTGAATGTTAAGAGGAAGAAATATTAGTTTAATATACCATACTATCCCCCATATCATCCTCAACAACCTTATTAAACTAATATGCCACCCATTCAATGCTAATTCTCAAGGGCAAGGTCAATTCACCTATGCTAAACCAAGTAACAACTAGAATCCTAATGCTACAAGTACTTATAATATTTTGGTTCCTATTCAAAAAAACCTAAAATAATAAGGTGAGTCTTATCTAATTTGGAATCAATACTAAAATCATGTTGTCACTCTAAATGTATATTTCAACCAAGGCTTCAATGAGCAATGGCAGTAGGGTGATAGTTATGGGTTCAAGCAAGCTTTAATGGCATAAAATGTAGAAGTGATTATGATGACTAAACTTGGATAGCCTCAAAAAGGCCAAGGGGATAATGAGGGGAAAAAATAGTTGGATGTTACATTGGTGAACTACCAATTTGAGGAGTGTTATGCTTTCAATAAATAAGCTAGTACTAGCCAAGAAAACATTCATGTAGCAACCAACATAATGTTCAAGAGAAGGAACGTAGAGGGAAGCCAAGAAGTAGTTAAGGGGTATTATACTCCTCATCCATTGTTTTCAAATCCAAATTAGTCTAATGAAACTCCAAAGTCTCAAACAACATAGATAAATCAAAACCAAGGGGGTACTTTTATACCTCAAATCTCATAAGAATAAAGCATTGTTATGGCTCCCAAAGTACAAGTGAAGTTTGGTGGTGCACACATCAACATTTTTGAGAAAATGAAGATGTAAAATATGAGTTTCCATATATGGGAAATGTTTGTTATACCTCATCAAGTGGATCTTCTTCAAGAAGGCTTGTTAAAAATCAATGTTTCAGAGAAGCCACCAAGCAAGGAGGGTGAGGTCCTCACTAATGAAATAGAAACCAATGAAGGGCAGTCAAACAAGGTAATCAAAACTCCTCCCTTATAAATTTATTTTATCATTGGTAACTCCTTGGTACACAACTGAATGGTGGGCAGTAGGACAAGCACTTCAGTGATGCCTAAATCAGTAGTAGATCAACTTGGTTTAAAATATGAACCCATCTCTAAAGGGGTGTTATAGCTTGATGGATCTTATACTAAACTATATAGTATTATCATAGGTCTAAATTTAACCCTCAATGCTTGTCCTAATTTTCTAGTGGCACAATATGTGGTTGTTCTAGAGGTACCACCCCATTTTTTTCTATGCCTATCTAGAGACTTCACCACTAAAATTGGGGGTTACTTGGTACCAAATTGGTCCTATATATAATTTAAGACAAGGTATGAAACCAGGGTATCCATTAAGGATGAAATAATTACAAAGTTTCACATTAAGCCTTATATACAAAGTAACCCAAATATTAATTGCATAATCCTAAATGAGGAAGACCGCCCTATTGGTCGAGAACTAAACACTCATGTTGAGGTGATACCTAACATCTTATGGGATGAGTTATGGGATGGAAATAAATAACTTTACCCTTTTATAGGAATTAAATAAACATATATGGGAGACTATTGATTTCACAAAGAGTATGAGTTTGTACCATTCCTTACTAGGCTACAAGAAGAGACTAATAAAATATAGAAAATTTAATTTGATGGATCAAGGAGCAAACATGGAGTAGGGGTAGGTGTTATGTTGGTCTCTCCCTCTAAGTACTATTTATTTTATAGGTTTTGGTCTATTTTTTCCTGTTATGTAGCTAAATATGAAGGCCTTATTCATGGCCTCGAATGGGCTAGAAAGAGGAAAATCAAGTAATTGTAAGTAAACGGAGATAGTGAACTCATTGTCAACTAGGTAAGAATCCAAAATACATCCAAGAACCCCTTGATGAAATCTTAAAAGCATAGGGTATGGAATCTATTGGAATATTTTGAAGCCTTCAACATTTAAAGTGTGCCTAGAGAGAATAACAAGCATGTAGACATATTAGCAGCAGTGGGCATCCAATTTGATTTACCAACTAAGTTGAGTAAATTATAAAATCAATCACATGGTAAAGTGGTTATAAGATCATCCATTCTTGATAATGAATCCAATTAGCAAGTTTTTGACAATGGCAAGTAGATTAAGAGGATAAATTTTCATCTTCAAATTAGAACAATTTACAAAATCAATATGGAGATCAAATCCTCTAATTGAAATCAAACAAACTTCCTTAGGGGTTGGTCACCCTTGAGATAATCTTGTATGAGGGAGTTTTCATGATGAAAGACAAGGCAGTATTGTCCACTAGTGAAGAGAACCATCAAAGAGTTCTCATCTTCCAAGACAAACTTCTTAAGCTTGGGAAGGTCAATACTGTGATTGAGAAAGTTGCATTCATTACACTTTGTAGGGAGTTTGTAGATGTGTTTGCTTGGGATTACACTAATCTTAGAGATCTTGACCCTCATCTTGCTTAGCGCACCACTGATTTAGATTCAAATGTGAATCTTATGAGGTAGAAGTAGAGGCATATCAATCCCAAGATAAAGGTACTCATGAGAAGAGAGTTGACCAAGATTATTGAGTTAAACATTATCTTTCCAATCAAACACTCTTCATGGGTGGCCAACCTAATACTTGTAAGGAACAAAAGTGGTGAGATTTAGTTTTGTGTTGATTTTAGGGATTTGAACAAGGTTTCATTGAAGGATAACTATCTTTTTTCATATATGGATCAACTCCTCCAAGTGGTGGCTAGTTCATAACATTTTTCTATCTTGGATGGATATCCAGGTTATAATTAGGTGCTAGTCAAGGAGGACGACCAGTACAAGATAGCCTTCACCACCAAGTGGGGTAATTATTCTTAAAATAAGTTGCCTTTTAGTCTCTCCAATACTGATGCCATATTCTAAATATCCATGGACATGGCTTTCTAGGGTTTACTTAATTAGATGGTGCTTGTGTGCTTGGATGATGTCATAGTTTTCTCCAAGAAGGCAAGTGACCACTTAAACCATTTGAGACTCATCTTTGAGAGGTTTCGGGAGTTTGGTATTTCTTTGAACCCCAAAAAGTGTGTGTTTATTATTCATGAAGGCAAACTATTGGGGCGTATTATATCTAAACTAAGACTAGACATTGAACCCAAGAGGATAAGTGGCATCTTGGCCTTTTCTTTTCCTCAACACAAGAAATGACTTACAAAATTCCTCAAGGGAATAAATTTTATGAGAAGATTCATACCTAATTTTGAACATTTGGTTAATCCTATAACAACAATTTTGAAGAAGAATCAAGTCTTCTCTTGGTCAAAAGAAGGCAAGGTAAGTTTTGAGGCTATCAAGTTAGCCATTGTGCAAGCACTAACTCTCTTGAATCAAAAATTTTCAAGATATTTCTACATATATTCCTTTGTTAATGTGGATAACATATTATCTATGCTCATGCAATAGAATTAGGAGGGTCTTGAGTAGCCAATAGCTTTCTTTAGTTAAGGACTTAAAAGATATGAAGAGAGGTATAATTTTATTTAAAAGTAAGTGTTATCTATTATTATATCATTAGAAAAATTCAAGCCTATGGTGTTAAACAATAATATTCATCTCATGGTCTCCCATATAGGTGTGAGATATTTCCTCTTAAGTAGAGATCTAAATGAGAAGAGGTTTATTTGGATCACCATAATCATGGAGTATGATGTTGAGATCAAGATTACTAAGTTGGTGAGAGGTAAAGGTTTGTTTGATCACTTGGTTTTTGACCTAAAAGAATAAAAATAGGTTTCTCTAGTGATGTTGAATGGCCTATAAGCAACTAAAACTCTACCTTCCATTGATTGGATGCAAGATATGATTATATTATTAATGATAGGTGAGTGTCCTCAAGGTATGGATAGAACTAAAATAAGATACTTCAAACTTTAGTCCATACCTTATGCCTTATTTTATTGGGTATTATTCAATAAAGACCTCAATGGAGTGTTGCTCAGGTGCATAGAGGTTGATCAGGTAAATAAACTCTTAGAATAGTTACATGATGGACCTTGAGGAGGTCATTTTGATCTAAGGACAATGAAAACAAAAATCATGAGTTTTGGTTACTTTTGGCCCAATATTTTCAAAGATGCCTATACATGGATTAGGAAGTGCCAAAAGTGTGCCCTTTTTAGTGGTAAACAAAGACTAGTAGCCCTTCCTCTTAACCCCATTCAGGTAGAGAAACCCTTCATGTAGTGGGGTCTTAACTTCATAGGTATGATAAACCCACATTCTAGTGGAGGTAATAAGTGGTTAATCACTACCACTAAATACTTCACTATATGAGTTGAGGTTATTTCTCTAAAAGAGGCTAATGAGATAGCAGTGTTGGATTTCTATGATAGCATTATGACAGGGTTTGGTGTACCAGCCACTATCATCTCAGATAATGCCTTCACATGTATTGGCATGAAAATAAGTGAATGGGATCTTAAGCTTGGTATCTAACTTATCACATCATCCAACTAATACCCCTAAGGCAATGGGCTTGTTGAATAAACAAACAAGAATTTGATTAGGATAATCAAGAGGACCATGGAGGAGAGCTAGAGAGTATGGCATACTAATCTAAGAATAACCTTGTGGCCTGATAGTGTGACTTCCAAGAGTGACATTGGAAAGTCACCATTTATCCTTGTATATGGAAGAGAGGTCAAGCTTCCCATCTATCTTGAACTACCAGCTTTAGAGCTAGCTCATCAACTTAAGTTGATGGAAAGTGAACCCTTGGGTGTGAAAATGGTATAACTCATGGAACTTGAATAAATAAGAGACCTTGAAATGAAGTAATAAAATCACATCAAGTTAAATTCAAGAAGGATTTTGACAAGAGAACCATTGAAATAGACTTCAAGGAAGGTGATCTAAATTTTAAGTGGTATGTTAATAAGGACAAACCAAGCAACCATATAAAGTTTTATAATTTATGGAGTGGACTTTACCTAATCCATGGTTGTAAATAACATAATGCCTTTCATCTTGCCAAGATAGATGGAGAGGTATTACCCATACCTATCAATGGGATTCATCTAAAGCCTTGTTATTAGAAGCAGTTTGCATCCATTTGTATATATTAGATTAGATGTTGTTTTCCTCTAAGTCCTTCATGCATATCCTTTTGTATTATGTGTTTCCTTTCCTTAAGTGCTTTGTGCACATTATTTATTTGTTTCTTATTTTTATTTATATTGTGAGAGTTTCTTTTATAGGTAGGAAGCCTTGTTCTTAGTTGAGGAGTATTTTTTTATGACTCCATAAGCCCAATGGACAGGCTAAGACAACTAGTCTATTGCATAGATAGGCATGTAATCCTAAGAGGTAACCAAAAAATTTAACCAAAATTGGCCTACATAACAAAATTTTGCCTATATATACTATACCATTATACCAAACTATTCATTGACCCTTTGCCTTAATGACTAATATCTTTCTAGTCATGATTTAATGATGTACTGCACTATCTTGGAGGGTTTTGGCATGGTGAACTAAACTATCTCAGGAGCCTATTACAGTGGATAATCCAATGGTAAATGGAGGAGATAAGATTCATATCCTTAATTCATGTTCTCAACCTTCTTGTGAAGATTTTAGCAAATTTTAAGGTAAATTTAAAAACTTTAAGATAAATGCCTAAAAATGGGGTTTACACTGCAAGTGCTAGATCAACCTAATTTTCAAGGTTATTCACCATCTAATGGCAAGCATGAAGTGGTGGCAAAAATTTTAAGCTATCAGAGCCTCGAGTGAAACTATAATATGGCCTAATCACCTTTTTACCAAGACCCAAGTAGAAACCAAATATTTATATGCACTTTACAACTTTGTAAAAGTTGTAAAATGTGCTTAAATCTCCACCTTCCCTCCTAAGTGGAAACTGGAGATTTATATGCACTTTACAACTTTGAAAATAAATAATTGATTTCCCTCACAAATAAAAACCATATCTTTTTTCACACTTTAAAACTTGGTAAAAGTTGTAAAATGCACTTAAATCTCCACTTTCCCTCCCAAACAAAAACTGGAGATTTCTGTGCATTTTGCAAAGTTGAAAAATACAAAGTTTCAAATTATCTTTGATTTCCTACCTATGTAAAGTTGTAAAATACAAATTTTCAAAGTTGCAAAGTACCTCTACTTTCCTGCCTAACAAAACCTCGATGGAGATTCAAAGGGACTTTGCATTTTTTTTGCAAGTAAAAACTCTAACAGAGATTCAGAGGTACTTTGCATGTGTTTTTGTAATAAAAAACACCGATGGATATTTAGAGGGACTTTGCATGTGTTTTTATAAGTAAAAACCTTGACGGAGATTTAGAGGGACTTTTCATGTGTTTTTACAAGTAGAAATCTTGATGGAGATTTAGAGGGACTTTGCATGTGTTTTTTCGAGCTAAAACCCCGACAGAGATTCATAGGGACTTTACATGGGTTCTTTCAAGTAAAAACCATGACGGATATTTAGATGGACTTTACATGTGTCTTTTCAAGTAAAAACCTCAACAATTTTTGGGTGTGAATATTTACATAATTTAAAGCTCTTGAAGCCCCTTTTTGATCAAAGAAGATTAATAAAAAAAGCATGATCAACCTTTAAGCACCATGGAGGGTTGTTAAAGGACTTTAATCCTCCTCTTATACATTGTATGGCCAAACATGGTGGTTAAATTTCATTTATTGAAGATTGAAAGCTTTCTCTTCTTCTTTCTCTTGTCTTATTCTATATATATATATATATTTTTTTCTTTTTTTTTCTTTTTTTTTTTTTTTTTTTTTTTGTAAGACATACTCTCATTTAATAAGGCAAAACCCTATAAAAATTTATAATAAGTAGCATTATAAGCAATAATATTACCTATTTTGCCTATCTTTTTTACTTCACTTCGTGTTATAGGTAGCTTGTGTATGATTGCCTTGTGAAGAAGTCTACTTTTTTGGTGATTGTCCTCTTTTCCTTGCCCTTTTAATAGGTGGTTTAAATTATTTGTAGGTCTAAATTTGTGTTCTTTTAGTCATAGGTGAAGGTATAGTGTGAATTTTACCATTCCTTTATGCTTTACCCCTTATCTAAAAGTCCTTATTTAGAATTATTCATGCAAACCAGGTAGTGTTAGAGATTGTGTGAGTGAGGGATCTTTGAGTTTACTTTGTGTTTTTTTTATTGAGTAATTAAGAGTGTTATTTAGTTTGGTGTAACACCCTTTTTATGCTTTTAGTCATTTTTATGCAACTCTTTTACCCCTTTCCAAATTAAAATTAGTAGTTTAGGTGATTTACCAAGAAAAACCAACCTTATCTAGAGGTTAAACCCCATCATAGGATACCCATAGCTTGGGGTTGATCCCATTATGTGGCTAGGAGTGAGATATCCTAAAAAACCCTCTCATAGGGTGAAATTATATACAACAACAATTATTATTTTTTCATTTTAAGCACAATCAAAGCACTCTACATGTAATGATCGAAGATGTTTCTCAATATCACCTTTACCTTCATAGAGTGGTATTTTAGGAGAAAAAAACCTACTATAGTGGGTAAAAATTTATCTTAGGTGCCAAATATTTTGAAACAAAGTATGGGAGTCCATTTAATGACTAACTCTATAAACCTTGAAATTGTAACATTGTATAATGTAAGGCTATAATAATTTGTTCAAGAGAGTATGCATTAGACGAGGCTACCAGTAGACCACATGTAGTAATCAAAGGAGGTGTGTATGATTCCTATATATAAATAGGCATGTTAATCTATTGCAATCCATGTGATGCCTTATACCTAGATATGATGGAATATATGTAACTAAAGGTGTTGCTATAGGAATAAAGACAATAGTAGTAACTACGACGCATAAAATATAAGTGGAAACTTGAACTGATTTCTTTTATTCATCTCTTTTAATGTATATGGCTACATCAAACTTATGTGGTTGGGATTAACATATTAATTGAATTCTTTGTCATTAACTTCATCCACTTGCTCTTTATCATTCTAAATAGTCATAATAAGTCCATAAATAGGGTGCATAATATGCCTTATAACATCCTGAATGTATAATTGTTTTTGTTCACAAGTCATTTTTCATTTTATAAATATTTATATTAATGGTGTTGTATCTTATGAGTATTATTAAAAAAATGTGAGTTGATTAAGGCTTGAGTTTGTACATTATTTATTTTAGCTATTTGATGATATATGGATCTAATTCATGCACATTTATAATGAATCCAAATAATTATTTACAAATTAACATAGAATGTAACAATTAACCTTAATATATGTAAGCTGAATTCATTCAATATGGTAACCATGATTTTGTTTTAAAATTTTGAAATTTATAAATTAAATTAGGGATGTAACTAGTCAAGTTGTGTTTGTTTTGTAATCTTTCAGATATATATTTATATATCTCAATCATAAAATAGTGAACATAACCCAAATGATACTAAATATGGAGAAACATAAAAAAACACAAGGAAATAAGAGGGGGAAGAAAAGAAAAGAGAGATAAAAAGAGAAGGACTATGACAAGAAACACAATAATGTTGGGAAAACTTTCCAATAAGATCTTAATTTAGACTAATAATTGAAAAATATAATTTATACTAGAACAATGCAAATTTACAATTACTAAATATCCCAATTTTTCCCTCGAATTTGATGTATGTGTGCATACATATTAAAATAAAAGAAGTAAAGGGTGGATATAAAAGTATGCACTCTTAAATTTCCTAATAAAATGTTTTTGCTCTTATAAACCTTCAAAATATATGTGTATTTGGATATGTTCCTAATCAATCCATACTATTTTGAAATATAGTAAGGAAAATTTAAAAATTATATGCCTAGTTTTAATAGTGGTGTGAGAGTGACCCCCCTCTTACTCCCAATAATAATTGAATAAGTCCTAAAAATGTGTGGATGCCGTTGTGAAATGTGCAAGAACACTCATACGTGGATAAATTCCCATGATAATACCTATTGAAATCTATAAAATATAAATTGTAAATTATGCACCTAGTTTTCTAAGAAATGTGAGGGTGGCCATATATGGCTTCCCTACATCTCTGAATAAGTGCCAAATGAGAATTATTACATAGAATTTCATGTCTCTAAACATGTGCTAAATCTTGCATGCATATCTAAGTATAATTTTTAGTGATAAAAAATAAACCCTAAAAATATGATGTAATATAAAAGAGTAAGGTTACTAAATTCCCTAATTATATCCCATGATGAGAACACATGTCATGTTATAGAGGTTTGTAGGAATAAACATCCTATCATTTTCCTTATCTAGAGTATAAAAATGAATACAAAATGTCTAGAGTCCTCGAGTTTGGAAATAGTAATGGGTGTAATATATGGCCCCCTATTGAGATGTGGGATAAATGTGTGAAACATATATCTCAAATAAAATGGTTAATTTCATCATGTGTAATATATTAAATAAAATAATTTATGTCTAACATACTAATATATCATCTTAGAATTATGTATGTTAAAAATATATTTGCCCACGTGACCTAGTGATGTAATTTATTTATTTTTTAAGTATAAAATGCCCCATATGGGCAAGATGGAATCAATGTAAGAAAAAGAGTAATGTGACCCACGTGGGAAATATGGAATTAAATTAAGGACCAAAGTAATATGTAACACATGAGAAACATATAATCAGTAAAACATAAAGGTATAATGCCCCATATGAGGGTAAAATAAAATCAATGTAAAATTAATAAAAGATGCCCCATAGAAAGGCCCAAATATAAGAAGTGAAGTAACATATTGTAGACACTCATATTTGGTATTAAACACTTGAAAATGTGTAATTTAACCAATGTTTAACATAATTGACTTATTATTACACATGAATCTTGTTTACATTATTCCTCAGCCATTCATCCATATATGGGCTTGAATTTCATGAATTTTCATTATTGTTACACAATATTTCCCTAGTATCTACTTGACTAGATTAACATCATTTTCATATTGTTTCATTATATCATATCAATGTTCTTATTTTATAAATAGGTCTACACTTCCTCATATATTTCCACCATTATAGACATGTCCACTTAGGTTGGACTTGTCTATGCACCCTTTGATGACTATTTCCACAAATTCATACTTTTCAAATGGGTTAGCATGTATGTTTCACATGTAAGCTAAGAGGAAATTACCTAAAGATTTATATATTTGTAAATATCAATCCTAAGCTTATCGACATCTAGCTCTTATTTATCTATCATATGAAATCACTCTGCACATTGAAATTAATTATCCCAAAGTTTCCAAATCTTGAACCCCTCAAAGGAGTAAGCCCTAAGTTAAGTTTGAATACCACTATAATTTCAAATCACATGTTTTCAAGTGTTTAAATCTATACATAGTATTTCATTTCATGCTACTACTATAGAGGTTTTCACACACTCAGCTAAGAGGAATAAATACATTTAGTTTGAATTACCTCTTTGGAGTATTGGATATGTAGGAAATGCTTAGCCACATGGGGTTGGTGAGGTCATTTCAACTCTTTCCTCTCACCCATTTTCCCTATATTATGTTTGTTCCTATAGTGCACATCTAGGGTTTGAAGTAATTATAAGGATAACATATATATTCACATGATATTAAATACGTTTACATACATATGATCCATTATTAGACACAGGTGTGTTAGTCATAAATAGCATAGATCAACACATACAAACAATATAATTTTGAAACTTAGAAAATATTATTTCACTATGTAGGTGTATAGGATTCACATACTTGTCCAAGCTTGCATTGATTGTATATTTCTATATATGAGTATTCATAAGCCCATTTTAGACTATTTTTAACAACTATACTCTATCATAGACCTATATTAAAACAAGCTAAGTAATTCATTCTTCTAGAGTTTTCTATAAATAAAAAGTTACTTTATTATACTAGTTACACTCATATTTGTTTATTTATGTTAAATATTAAGTGATATAAATTTTACATAATTTTATCCTATTAGGGTTGCATTAATCTAAAAAATAGATAAAACATATTGGTGAACTCATTATTTGTCCAAAACAAAGGATCCCCTAGGTTCTCTTCAAGTTTCTTCCTTGTATCACTAGGCTTTCAATTTTTTGTATTTAGATTTAATTTTGGGATCTAATTTCTAATTTACCATTCATAAGTATCCCTTTTTATTAGGTCTTCATTCTTTGAAAACCATAGTTTCCAATGTTTTCTCTCATATTAGGAGTACATTTTGTGTTTTTATTCTTTTTCATCTTAAATTTTGGTAACTTTTGCGTAAATATGCATCCTAAAAACCCTAATAGGTCTAATTATATTAATCCCTTATCATGTATACATGTCATGCCCTACATATATGATAATGTATGGAAAAATCAAGTTGTCTATGATCATGTTTATGTTCCTGATAAACATTCTTATGTAGATGAATGATATGCATGTGTAAGTGAAGAAATTGACTATGATAGTTATGATTATGATGATGGTAAATATTAGAATGCTAGTGATTTATCATTCTAAAATTTTAGTAAATGAGAAGATAAATAATAGGCTTAAAATACAATAAGTAAATTATCCTTATCCTTATTTACATTCTTCCAATAGTTACACACTATAAAAAGAATAAATTAACGCTAAATTAACTAATACACTTCTTGATCATACTAGGATTCTACTCAATAATGAAGACACATTACGGCAATGGATAAATTATTTATATAATGAGTCTCAAGATGTTATGCCTTACAATGATGTTTCTAAAACTAATTTTCTATCTATTAATAACAAATATGATTCTATTACTTAGAAAAATAAAATTTAATGAGATGTTATTCCTTCTCTATAGAATAAATGTGTTGATAATTTAACTTATGCAATGATGTCTCTATCAAATTTAATAATGAGTTAAATACATGTAATTATATAAATGTTTGTGATGAATATTTTAAACTTATGTCTAAGATAGATGATGAGATTAACTATGAATAAATCTTTTCAAACCATCACCATGCCCACTAGTCATATCATGTCTATGGTATATGGAATGAATGATCTTAAACAACAAATTACTAATCTGAATTTAGAATTCAAGTCATATAAGGATGAAAATGTAGTAGCATGTGATTTCACCTATAATCATACTATCTCTCCTAATTTAACAACTTGAGATCTTAAAAATTAAATTTCCCCAACTATGGAATATCCAAACAAGATAATTCATAAGATTCCTATTGAGGTGTGGAGCTAAAAGCTACACCAGATGAGCAAATGCAGAGGTTGCTGGACTACACAGTCACCGTCATTGGTCAGGATCGACCGACATCGGTCATGAGTCAACTAGAGGCTGATGACATCAGTTATGGATCGGCCAATGTTGGTCATATGCAGGTAGACAGGGACCGACATCGGTCACTTGTGCATTTTAGAAGTCTATTTTCGTGGATGAACAGATTGTTTGCATGATAAGTTTAATTGTTAGTATTGAGTCCGCGTTTCTATTTTTGGTAGGACTAATTTAAACCTTTGATTAAGAGGTGTATCTAATGGTGGAGAATGAATAGCTCATGATCCCTAATTCTATATAATAGGGATAGATCTTCATAGCTTGTAGAGATGTGTATGAGAAAAAGGATGAATTAATTTAAGTACTTGAATTGTGTTTGTAATTGATAGAGAGAACTCTTGAGGGAAAGAGATCTGTACATCTGAGAGGTGTGGAAGAAAGAGAGATTTTTTCAATTGTATTTCCTTCTGGAAGAGTTTAATACAAGTTTTCATTATTTCTTGTATCTCTTATTCTTTGTTGATTCTGATTTCTAGTTACTTATTATTCTGGTTTAATTCTGTGTTTAGTTGCTTACACAAAAGTAATCAATTATATCTGTAAGATCCTAACAAGTGGTATCAGAGCTTGGGTTCACTAACAGGTTGTATTAGATCGGGTTAGTGTGTGTTGATTACAGGTCACTCACAGGGATTTCTGATTGAGTGGGAGTAAAGCAATGGCAGAAGAAAGTAAGCTAAGAATGGAGAAGTTTAATGACAAGAATTATCAATTATGGAGGATGCAGATAGAAGATTATCTGTATCAAAAAGATCTGTACTTACCATTGGGTGGGGTTTCAAGCAAGCCCACAGATATGCAAGATGAAGAATGGAATGTTCTTGATAGAAAGGCTCTAAGATCTATAAGGTTGAGCCTGGCATCTTTTGTGGTTTCCAACTTATCACAGGCAAAGACAATGGTAGAGTTAATGGATACTTTGGCAAATTTATATGAAAATCCCTCAGCTTCAATAAGGTATATCTTATGAAGCAATTATTTAATTTGAAAATGCAAGAAGGTGGATCTATATCTAGTCATCTAAATGATTTCCATGCAATAGTAAATCAGTTAAATTCAGTCAAAATAGTTTTTGATGATGAAATTAAGGCTTTCTTAATTTTATGCTCTTTACTTGAAAGTTGGCATAGCTTGGTAATGGCAGTTAGTAATACTGCATCTGCTACAAATATCTTGAAAGTAGATGATGTTGTTAGTGTAATCTTGAATGAAGAAACTCATAGGAAAAGCACAGAGAAAACATCAGGTAATGCTTTAAGTATTGAAAGTAGGGGAAGGCAAAAAGAGAAGGGAAAGCAAGGGAGATCAAGGTCTAAGTCAAAGATGAGAAGTAGATCCAAATCCAGAAATGGAAGAAAAATAACATGCTAGAATTGTGGAAAGATAGGGCATGCAAAGAAAGATTGTTGGTTGAAAGTTAAAGAAGAAAATCAGCATGAAGGTAAAGAAGAAGAAAAAGTTGCAAGTATTGTTGCACAAGATGCTTTTACACTTTCTTTGGATAATAGAATAGAATCTTGGGTTGTAGATTTTGGTGCCTCTTTCCATGCAACCCCAAATAGAGAATTTTTCAATGATTATGTCCAGGGAGATTTTGGAGAAGTTTATTTAGGGGATGATGAGCCTTGTAAAATTGTTGGCAAAGGAAAAGTGCAGCTGAAATTGTAGAATGGCAACACATGGGTGTTGAAGGATGTCATGCATGTACCCATCCTGAAGAGGAATCTAATTTTTGCATGAAAGTTGGGGGATGAGGGTTGCACAATAACTCTCATAGCTAAATCTTGGAAGGTTTCCAAGGGTGCACTTGTATTAGCTAGAGGTAAGAGAGTAGGTACTCTCTATTTATGTAATTGTATTACTGATTATTCTCCTTTTGTTTTATCTACTTCAGATGTAGATGCAAAGTTGTGGCACTGTAGGCTTAGCCACATGAGTGAGAAGGGAATGACTGTTCTTAAGTCAAAAGGTAAGCTTTCAGATTTGAAAAGCATAGATCTAGATTTTTGTGAGCATTGTATTTTTAGGAAACAAGAGAGAGTGAGATTTCTCAAAATTAGGTCAACAAAGAAGAAGCACAAGTTGGAACTTGTTCACACAGACGTGTGGGGACCAGCTCAGGTAGCTTCTATTGGAGGATCACAATATTATGTTTTTTTCATTGATGATGCTACAAGAAAGGTATGGGTTTATTGCATAAAGAAGAAATCTGATGTTTTTGATACATTTAAGAAATAGAAAGCTTTGGTTGAGAATGAAACATGTTTGAGATTGAAGTGCCTTAGATCTGATAATGGTGGTGAGTACTACAGCAATAAATTCAAAATTTATTGTTTTATGAGTGGAATATGCAGGGAAAGGATGGTTCTAAGGACACCTCAGTAAAATGGAGTTGCTGAAAGGATGAATAGAACAATATTGGAGTGTGTACGGAGTATGAGGTTGCATGTTGGTTTGCCCTTATAGTTTTAGGCAGAAGCTATAGATACTACAATTTACCTAATTAACAGAGGACCCTCTATTGCTCTGGATGGTGGAATTCTAGAAGAGGTGTGGATAGGTAAAAATGTAGATCTTTCATTTCTCAGAGTTTTTGGTTTTGAAGCTTTTGTGCACGTTGATAAAGAAAATAAAAAAAAGCTGGATGCTAAATCTATGAGGTGCACTTTTATTGGTTATGGCTCTGGAGATTTTGGATTCCAGTTGTGGAATCTAGGAACTAACAAAATTATTAGAAGCCATTATGTTGTTTTCAATGAGAAGGTGATGTATAGTGATCAGCTCAAGAAGCTAAATAATTCTGAGTAGGGCAATGTTGATTTGGATGAGGTGATGATCCAAAATGAGCTCGCAGGGAAGAATTTTCACACACAGGAAAACACAGACACTGATGTTGGTCAGGCAAGAACTGACATCGATCACATAGGAACTAACATCAGTCAGATGGAATCGATGTTGGTCAGGTACAGACCTAGAGATGACTGAGATCGGTCACTGACAGAGAATTTGGGCAGACAGCAAGTAGTGAATGAGTCTCATACGCCCATGAGGAGGTCAGAAAGGGTAAGTAAACCTCCAATTTGATATTCCCCTTCATTATTCTACTTGTTGCTCACTGATAGTGGAGAACCAGAGAGTTTTGATGAAGCAATGCAGGTAGAAACCCAAAAATAGTGGGAGCTTGGCATGAATGAGGAAATTGATTCCTTGAAAGAGAACCAAACTTGGGATTTGGTTGAGTTACCAACGGGAAAGAGAGCACTTAAAAACAAATGGGTTTACAGGTTAAAGGAAGGTGAGAATGGAAAAATGAGACATAAGGCCAGGTTGGTAATAAAGAGATTTGCACAAAAACCAGGTATTGATTTTGGTGAAATTTTTTCTCTTGTAGTAAAAATGACTTCTATTCAGACTGTATTGTCTTTAGTTGTTATTGAGGATTTGCATCTTGAGAAGCTTGATGTTAAGACAGCATTTCTTCATGGAGATTTGGATGAAGAAATATATATGGAGTAGCCAGAAGGTTTTGAGGTCAAAGGTAAGGAGAAGCTTGTGTGCAGGTTGAAGAAAAGCTTATATGGTCTTAAGCAAGCTCCAAGACAATGGTATTTGAGATTTGATAGGTTTATGACAGAGCATGGCTTTAGTAGATGTCAATCTGACCATTGTGTTTATTTTAAGAGATTGGATAATGGTAGATATATTATCCTATTGTTGTATGTAGATGATATGCTTGTTGTAGGTTCACACATGCAGGATATTAATGAGCTTAAGGTTATCTCACACATTTGCCATGAAGGATTTAGGAGAAGCAAAGAAAATCCTTAGCATGAGTATTAAGAGAGATAGTAAAAATCATATTTTGATTTTGTCTTAAGAGGATTATGTGAACAAGGTGTTGGAAAGATTCAATATGCAGGATGCAAAACTAGTAAGCACACCTATGGCTGGACACTTCAAGTTGAGCAAAGAACAGTGTCCTGAATCACATGATGAGGTGGAGTACATGAGTAGAGTTCCATATGCTTCCGTAGTTGGGAGCTTGATGTATGCAATGGTATGTACTAGACCTGATATTGCCCAAGCAGTGAGAGTTGTCAGCAAGTTCATGGCCAATCCAGGGAAGGAACACTGGAAAGCAGTTCAGTGGATTCTTAGATATCTGAGAGGGACCAGCAGTAGGCATTTATGCTATGGAGGGTCAAACAATTCTCTACATGGGTATGTAGATGCGGATATGGTAGGTGACTTGGATGGCAGGAGAAGCACCATAGGTTATGTGTTCACTATTGGTGGTACGGTAATTAGCTAGATTTCAAAGTTACAGAAGGTTGTTGCCTTGTCTACTATAGAGGTAGAATACATTGCAGTCACAGAGGCTAGCAAGGAGATGATATGGATGAGTCGGTTCATGGAAGAGTTGGGAAAGGAGCAAGAGAGTTGTAGATTGTATAGTGATAGTCAAAGTGCAATTCATTTGGCATAGAATTCAGTCTTTCATTCAAGAACCAAACATATACAGCTTAGGTACCACTTCATTAGACAGGTATTGGAGGATGGTGAGTTGAAGTTGGAAAAGATCCATACAGATAAGAACCCTACTAACATGTTAATAAAGACGGTAACAAAGGAGAAGTTGAATCTTCATTCAACTTTTGTTGGTCTTCAAGATTGAGCTTAAAGATGGAGAAACAAGCTAGAGGATGTTGTTGTACAGGTACAAGTGCAGCTGTTTATCTCCAAGTGGGAGATTGTTGAGGTGTGGAGCTAAAATCTACACCAGATGAGCAAATGCAGAGGTTTTTGGACTACACAGTCACCATCATCAGTCAGGATTGACCGACATCGGTCATGAATCGACTAGACGCTGCTGATGTCGGTTATGGATCGGCTGATGTCGGTCATATGCAGGCAAATAGGGACCAACGTCAATTACCTGTGCATTTTAGAAGTCTATTTTTGTGGATGAATAGATTGTTTGCATGATAAGTTTAACTGTTAGTATTGAGTCTGCATTTCTATTTTTGGTAGGATTGATTTGAACCTTTGATTAAGAGGTGTATCTAACGGTGGAGAATGCATAGCTCATGATCCCTAATTCTATATAATAGGGATAGATCTTCATATCTTGTAGAGATGTGTATGAGAAAAAGGGTGAATCAATTCAAGTAGCTGAATTGTGTTTATAATTGACAGAGAGAACTCTTGAGGGAAAGAGATCTGTACATCTGAGAGGTGTGGAAGAAAGAGAGATTTCTTCAATTGTATTTCCTTCTGTAAGAGTTTAATACAAGTTTTCATTGTTTCTTGTATCTCTTATTCTTTGTTGATTCTGATTTCTAGTTACTTATTATTCTAGTTTAATTTCGTGTTTAGTTGCTTACACAAAAGTAATCAATTGTATTTGTAAGATCCTAACAATTCCTTCAAAAGTGAATCACCAATCCAATTTGATAGTTTCAAGGATCAACCAAGTGTTATTTTTAGTAAACTTATAGATATGAATTTAATCATGTTACCTAATATCACAATCATCTCACACATCATATTTAATGAGTGGGGACACAATAATCTTGTACCTGTCATTGTATCAGTGGGCATAAAGATAACAATTATTATGCAATGTAAAACAAAAGTGAATGTTTTTTAGATAGAGGTGTTATTAAATTGGAAATATACCAATGCACATAGAAATTTTACTTCTCCATATCCTTATAGTTAATAATATAAAAATATTAATGTATCTAATGAATTTATTAAAAATTAATCAATGGAAATTTTGAGCTCTTATATGATAGGATAGAAAGGATATTAACAGAACGACAATGAAATTATATTTCATGATTCATTTAAACAAAGGAGAAAACATAACATTATAAAAGTAAAAATGGTTGTTCACTTCACATTCCCAATTATTCTTCCTATTCCTATGGGAATGGAGAAACAACTTATTAGAAAAAGATAAAATTTATACACCTAAGATTAATAACTATATATAATATTGTTAAATCACCCCATAATCTGTAGGGGTATTTATCAAACCAAGCATTCCTATAAAAATTTTAATTTTTTATCATCCAAGAATTTTTGTCAAGATGTCTATAGGTTTTTCTACTATAGGGAAATGTTACAACTTGACACTACCATCTTTCACATAGTGCCAAACTAACTAAAACTTATTATTGATGTGCTTGGTTCAGTCATGAAAGATCAGATCCTTTCCCATTTGGATTGTAAAAGTTTTGTCAACATGAGAGGTGTTGAAAAAACCTACTACTCTTAAAAATCTAAAATAACCCATCTGAGCCACAATATCTCTCTAGTTATCTTTGAAGTGGCCATCTATTATATTTCTATTGAATAAATTACTAGTACTAATTACTTCTTAGATTTTTAATTGATTATTATCATTATCAAATTCATTAGAAAACTTGTGATGGAATTTCCATCTTCATGATCAAAAGCATAGTCTGAATATTAATAGATAGCCAATTAGAAATTTCCTACCTTGGAGTATTTGATCCCAAACTTATGTGTTCTTTTGAGTTATATACAGACCCTTTTTTATTCTACCCAATGACTATCCCTAGGTTATTACATGAATCTTAAGAGGACACCAATTACAATTGATATATCTAGTTGAGTTACGGTCACATAAATTAGACTTCCAATAATTTGTTTGTATTTAGTGGCATAAACCAAATATGTTGAATCTTCATACATCAATTTGAGATTTTGTTCCATGGGTGTGTTAAGAGGCTTAAAATATTTCATTCTGAACTAGCTCAAAATGTCACCAATGTAATTTTTTTGAGTGATGAAGAAATATTTTGGTTTTTGAATTACCTCAATACCTAAATAGTAATGAAGATAACCCATATCAGTCATTTCAAATATTTTCATCAACTTTGATTCAAACTTTACAATGCACCAGTCATTATTCCTTGTGATGAGAAAATCATCAACGTATACCACCTCAAATCAACTATTTTGATGAAAAGAGTTTCATATTCAAACTCAAAATGTTTAAAGTTCATGTTCATAAGGTGTTTAGCTATTTTTTCATATGATGCTCAAGGGGATTATTTCAAATCATACAATGTTTTTTTTAGTTTGTACACATTGTGTTCTTCTCCTTTTAATATGAAACCTTTAGGTTGTGTCATGTACATAGTTTCCTTGAGGTCATCATTTAGGAATGCAATTGTGACCTCCATTTGGTGAACTTTACATCTATTATGAGCTACCAGATCCAAAATGGGTCAAATGGTAGTCCATTTTATTATAGGGTAAAGGATTCATTAGAGTCAATTCCTTCTTTTTAAGCATATCCCTTTGCAACAAGACTTCCTTTTTGCTTTTCAAGTGAGCCATCAGCCTTGTATTTTTTTTAGTAGACCCACTTACAACTAATAAGTTTGTAGCCATATAGAGGATCAACAAATTTCCAAGTCCAATTTTTTACCAATGTATTTTACTCATCTTTAATTGACTTTATCCAAGATTTAAGCTTCTCAACTTGTTTGAAAGATGTTGGTTCTGAATCAAACACAACATAGAGTTCTTTTTCTAAAGAATCAATCAAGGTGAGTTTTCTAATTCTATTTTAAATTTATTCAAGGGACTTATCTAATTGTGATGTAGTTACATGTGCACTTCTAGTTCCTATTTTCCCAACTTCATGAGGTTTCACATAATTTAATGTTTGAGTGGCCCACTTAGGAATCTATTTATGTGTTTTTGGTGATTCAAGTTCATCCTCTAAATTTCCATCACTTTATGCCCTCTGTTATGGTGGCCCCTCTTCATTTTGTGATGAAGTTTCACTCTCTCCTTTAGGAGGAGTTTCAATCTCATCCATATGAGACTATAAAAAATAAATGGATTCTTAATTGTGTTCCCCACCCATTATTTGAAATAATTTTAACAATATATCTAAAAATAATAATCTATGTTACCATATTAACCATATAGTTATAGCAACCTACTATTTACTTTTTACCACTAACTATTTACCTCTCAGTAAATATTACTTACACAATATTAATAAAGTGAACAATATTCTAACATTCACCCCCTTGTGAACATTATTAATCCTAGCTACACCCCCTTAATTTGAGCATGGGGGAAACATATATCTTCAAGAATTAGCCCGAATAGAATCATATGCCAATGCATACTTTTAAGTCTACATACTACTATCTGAATCTTGTTGTCTAGATCTTGCTACACATGATCACTAAAATGCTTCCCACATATATGCCATTTAACCACAATGGATGTGTCACCCGATGATCATCTTCATAAAGAATTAAGTTAGTCAGAGGATCTCTATAGTTAGTTGCCCTCCTATATAATTGTTGACCACATTTCATTATATCCACACTCTCCCTTATCTCCAAATAGTAGAGGTGTTTCAAACAAGTAGGAGAATGAAAAAAACACATTAAATGTCACATTTTACCATGTAATAAATAAACTTCTTACTTGTATCCACTATGACTGATCATGCCACTCAATCTCACATAGTAAATAAGACTCCCACTACCACTGGTAGTATTCCTTGACTTTAGTCTATTTTGTTTTGAATGGAAAATGAAACATAGCTTTATGTTCCTATTCCAAAATTTGAACATTCCACACCACACAACTTAATAATTAAATGTATCTACCACACTAAAAACCACACCACACAATAAAAAAACACATGGCCACCAAATCAGTATGCGGCCTCATCAATGGTGCCTGACAAGAGATCACTGAATAACCTCCATCCTTTGTGTAGCCTCTAACCTCCAGTATGTTGTTGTTTACTTATCACATGTGTTGATGAAGCTCTGGTTCATGAGTTTTTTTAGGGAAATCCCCTCCATAATTTGGATGTCACGTACAAGCAAAAATGCATTTGTTAATTTTTTTTTGATATTTTTACATTTTTTGATAGTGACAACTGACTATTAACATGACAACTTTTATTGACAATGGACCCAATAAAAATTTTGAAAACTAAGACACAATACATTAAATTTGATATATGATCAATTTTAATTGACCAAAGACATGACAAAATACCACCCTAAAAATATTAAACCAAATACTACTTCTAACTTTTATTAATTTAGACTTGAGACTAGAGATTTTAGCATTCACTTGAATATAGGACATTAAATAATTACAAAACTATTATCTAAAGTATAAAGACTTTTAAATGACTCAATGACTTTTATGGAAATAAAAACAAACTTTATAAATAACTTATTACTCAACTTACGGCTAAGACTAAAAATAAATACCAATCTACTTCAAATCAAAAATTTAATAACAACTAACCATGACATGACTTGCATATAAAGATGGTGTAGAACATTGATTTAAGTTTTTTTGTTTGAAATATTAATGGAGGTTCAATGATATATTGATCATTGACCAACACTATATGCAGGAAAATGTTATCAAAAGATTTTAACAACTCATATTTAGCATAGAATGGATATGCCATGGATGTATAGAAAGCTCAAGAGTTGAGAGAAATCTGGAATCAATAAAAGGAGCTCATTACATGATTAGTTTACAAGTGCATGGATCAAAATGAGATCTGATGATATACATTTGATAGAAGATAATTCTAATCATGAAAAAGACAAACAAGCATAGTTGGCACGTGTATAAACCCAGAGACTATCTCAGCATATAGATTGATAAGAATGATTGCAGATTGTAAGATTACAAAGATTTCAATGTAAAAACATTATTAGATGCCATAGAGTCACTTTTTTTCATAGAAATAGCCTAAATATAGAAGATGTATTCACCAATATGATATATATTTGACTTGATATGCAATACACTAGATGGATACTTAATCTTAGTATATACTAGCTGATGTCAAAATCCCTTGCTTATGATGTTCAATGCTTTGACAAGTTTGATCTTGATGACTACTAAACTACGTAAACATAAACGAGACATCAACAGGATAATTATTAGTATGGCAGTCCCTTGCAAAGTTATTATATTCACATCACATGGATTAGATGCTACTCTAATACCACTGATATAAAATTGAAGATCCGAATGCAAAAAAAATACACAGGAAAATTAATTCAAACACACAATAATAATATTCACTCTGATTATTTTATACAACACATACAAATATATAATAAAATATTTCTTATATTTGGGGATTCCTAAATCCCTACTAAATCTCTCAATCCTCCTAAATATTCTAAGTATGATATATTTTTATAACATATAATAATATATCTAACAATAATAATCTATGTTACCTTATTGACCATACAGTTATAACAACCTACTATTTACTTTTTACCACTAACTATTTAACTCTCGATAAATATTACTTACACAATATTAATAATGTGAACATTATTCTAACATCTCTCTATAGACATCAAACTTTACATACTTTTCAAGTCGACTCAAATGCCAATCAATGTGCTCTTTGTCTTTTGTATTCTCACAAAAGATAACTTCTCGTGTGATAAGAAACTTATTCTCTTTCTCATCATCTAGCTTGTATGCCTTAAAGGATTTATAATATCTTGAGTGGATGCATTTTCAACTCTTGTGGTCTAATTTATTTCTCTTTTCCTTTAGAATAAATGCGTAGAAAGTGGATCCAAAAATACAAAGATCTCAAACTAAAGGAAAATGACCACACCACATCTCATATGGAGTCTTGGATTCAAGAGATTTTGATGGTGATCTATTTCATAGGTATATTATTATTTTAGTTGCTTTGGCCCAAAAGTGAAAATTTACCCCTTTTTAGTACAACACAACACGAACCATATTCATTATAGTTTTGTTCTTCCTTTCTACAACTCCTTGTTGCAAATTTTAAAGGACTATGAGATGGTATTTGATCCCATTTTTCTCAAAATAGGATTAAAACTTATTTGAAGTGTATTAACCACCATTATCTTTCCTGAATGTCTTGATGTGGGTTTAATATTAATTTTCAATCATGGTTTGAAACTTTTAAAAAGTCTCAAAGGCTTCTGATTTTTTATTTAGAAAGTATATCCAAGTCATCTTATTTTAGTGATCAATGAACAACATGAAGTAATTATGACCACCATCAAATAAGATTGGAAGATAGCGCAACTCCAAGTGAACCAATTGTAACTTTATGTTATCTTTCCACTATGAATTTTGGAATGGTTATCTTATGTGTTTAAGCAAGATGTAGGCTTCACACTTTTCATCTAATTGTATGGGCAATATAGGTATGTGAACAACACCATTCTTTTCTAATACACAAATTTTGTTATAGTGAGTGTGCCTTAATTTATCATGCCAAAACATGTTTGGAGACATTCTATATTCTACAAGATGAGCATAATTCCCTTAATTTGATGGATCACCCCTCATTTTTAGTAGTTCCCCTTCTTCATATCCATCCAAGATGACTACATTGTCACTTTTTTTCTTGATAGTAGCATCATCATTATCCAATGGGATCGAATGGAATTATTTCCTAATGAGCACTAGGGACAACAAGTTTCATTTCAATTCAAGAAGGTAGAGAATATTTTTGAGTTTGAATTTTGGAATCCTTATACATTTGAGTCATATTGTACCTCTTTCTTGTGGTTGTAGACTTGATATATCTATGAGGTATACTAAACCAAAAATTTCTTCACTAAACTCTAAAATAAGTATTTTTATAAATTCATATGTAGATTGAAACTAGTATCAATAACCCAAGCATCAAACCATGAAGAACCGACTAAGACACTATTTTATTCAACTTATGTACTAGAAAACACACATTCATAGGTGAATTAGGTAGAGTTTGAATATTTATTTTCTCTTATTTTTCCTCTTTATTCTTATGGTATACTTCAATTTTATCCCATTGATTTATTCATTCATGAGTCTTATGGCTTTATTTTCTATCACACTGTTCATAGTAGAGGTTTTGTTTATCATTCTATTTTTTATCACCATGATTTTCATGTTTACCACTTTTTCCCTTATACTTATTATTGCCTTAATTTTTTGAATACGTGATCTTATGATATGTTTTGGACAAATTTTATTTGACATAGAACACACTTTATCCTATTTTGGATTCAATTTTTCTTCCAAAGGGGTTTTCTCTTTTTGCCATATTTTCAACTAATTGATCAAATGTGAGAGTCTTCAACTGATCACTTGCTTGTAGAGACTCCAAGTAGGTTGAATAGTTTGGGGAAGGATGGATTTTATGAATGTGGTCATGTAGATTTCAATTTTTACACCCATTAATTCTACATCATGCTTGATGGCACATATATTTGAAGCCTGTCTCATCACATCACCATCTTTCAAATTAAGATTAAATAACTTTAATTATAACTGAATGAATTTCAAATCTAAGTGGGAATCATATATATCCTTTAGTTTATGAAATTCTTCCCATGGATTATTACACCTTTGAATATGATGAAACACATCTCCATCAACTGAGACCCTCATCAAGGCCAATGCTTTCTATTTTTTTGCTTCCATGTTTGAATATTTTTTGCATTCTTGATCAGCTCAACTAGTTATTTCTCCCCATCATAATTATCAAACCATAAATCATTGAAGTTGAGTGTGTTTTCCACATATTGATACAATTTTAATCAATTGTATTTATCATTCAATGTTGTGCCAATGATACATTTGATTGAATAAATGGTTTTGAGTTTTGAGTTTATGTTTGTAGTTTTGAGTTTAACACCAATTGGTTCCTTATCACTCTAGAATGGTCCTCTTTTCTAAATACCACTAGATCAATATACCAAACCTCTTTATATACATGCCTTTCCTATATACCAATTGGTATGTGGAAGAAGCTAGTGATTTTTATATAATCGACAGTACATGAAAGAGTCTCTAAGATACATGAGAACATAGTGGTGCATGGTACTTAGGTGGCATGTGAAAAGGATTCACTGTACCATTAATACCATATTAGCAAGAAAACCTCATACATCAATATACTCAATTTTTTTATTTTTAGAATTACATTTTATAACAGAAGTGAATGGTTAAAAGAGTACCTCTTCTTATTTCTCCTTAAATTTGTAATTTGGTTATTTTTCCCATATTCACTTATAATAGATTGTTTATGTAAATTTCAATTAAAATTTCTCCAAATTTAAATGCTTTCAAATTGAAATTACTTTCAAAATTTGAAAATTGGCATTTAAATAACAAATTGAAATTTGTTTTTTAAATGGAAAATCATAAAATGTATACCTCTGTCCATTTTTGGCTTATATTAAGAATTTTCCAATATTAGAAAATGAATATGCAAAGCCTCCTCAAAATATAACACTTCCCATGTGGATTTCACTAGATTTTAGGGTCAAAGAATTCTCTTTTTGTGAAGTTATGAACAACATATGTGAACAAAGGAACAAAGATAAAAAAGTGGCTAAAAATAATTTTACAACACTCAAAGTAGCTAGAACAGTCCTCTAGAATATCTACGTAGTCCAAGAAAATGAAAAAATAGTTTATTCATAAAGGAAATAGTTTTGGTCTTTTTTGACAAAGTCAAAAAGTGCATAGGTCCAAGAATTAAAATGCCAAATAGTTATTTACATGTATAAGTTCCTATATGTCCTCCTTCAATCAGCTAGAAGCATGCTAAATATTCTTGTTTTAGATTTCTTCCCACTTGCCTTGGTAAAATGCCATCCAAATATATAGCTGACAACTCTTCTCAAAATCAAAAATTAGATAATGATATCCAAAAAACTTTAGGCATCCTCCTCAAAAAATGTATCATTATCATTTAGATTCAAAAAAAAATTAAAAGGACCATAAGTGTGCATGATATATAGCTTGAATTAAGGAAAGAAGAATTAAAAATAAACAAATTAAATTCCACAATCTTATACCAATGATAGGCTAAAAATAATATTGATAGATTGAAAATGAAATTGTATTTCATGATTCAATTGAACAAAGGAGCAAACATTACATTATAAAAGACAAAATGGTTGTCCAATTCACATTCCCAATGAATCTTACTATTTTTATAGGAATGGATAAACAAATTATTAGAAAAGGATAAAATCTACACACCTAGAATTAACAATTATATAATATTATTACATTATATTAGGTGAACATAGAAAATGCATTGGTGTTGATGATATGGAAAAATATAAAACATATATAATTTGATTTATCTCAGATTTAGGATATGATGAATATAATTTATAACATACAAGTAATAATGGGGATGAAATAGGGTATATTACTTTACCAGTTTCCATTGGGACTAAAAAGGTATCAACATTATTCCATGTCAATACTAATCATATACAATTAAATGTAATACTTAGAAAATCATGGTTAAGACAAATATAAGTGAAATTGGATAGCATTAATATGATAATTTCATTTAGCATCTAAGGAAGTTTATTCACATACCAAAGAGATCAAACATATGAAATTAGGAATCCCATAAAGATCATGAGTTACAACTCATAGTATAAAAAATTGGATATCAAAGTGAAGTAAACAAATTAAAAATGAAGGAATTGAGAAAAGAAAAAGTGCTTCACAAAAAGAGCAAGAACATAAATAATATCATGATAGTATTATTCACCAAAAGACAATATATACAGATTTAAAAAGACTTTTTGATGCAAATACAAGTATTCCCAAGATCTTAGTGACATATGTGAATCAACAGGATTCACTTACTTATGAGTTATATTAGATCACTCCATATAAGCATGTGAAGAATATCCATTTAGTAGATATAGTTTTCTAGAATGATTTTGTAGGTAAATTCATCTCATTAAAAAATATTAAATCCAAGGCATTGGATGTGCATGCCAATAGATAAAATATAAAGGACATTTAATGAGAGAATTTGAAAATATGGTACAAATGATTATACATGCCCTATAATGAGTGACTAGGAAGATGAGTCTAAAGTATTGGATAATTATGATGATACACTTGGTGACAATGATAAATATGATACAATATATACATAAGACTACGCTATTGATGGAATCATTGGTTAAATAGAACATAATATATTATACATATATTATTGATGTTTTATTGATTTATCTTCCTTTATCTTCTTCTATTATGACATAATGTGTGCATATGATTTTAAATTGATCATTCTTATAACCCTTGGATTTGGTTTCATGTGACTCTTAAATTTTGATTGTTTACCCTAATTTGACATTCCTAACATCTATCTTAAGATTATACATCCTTTATAACAACCTCGTCCTATTGCACATTAGTTAAAATCATATTACTTTCTCATCCCTATGTATTGATTATCCATACTTTTTATGGCCTATATTTTCCTTACATCATCACATACATTTATTAATAATTATTATATTATCATACACAATAATTAAACCTCATCCCCCTCCACCTCTCACATACTCTCTTGAGATATGATGTTTTTATTCACATATATAGTGGGAGCTTATTTATTGCATTCACTTCCTCCATACTATGTTACTACACTTGATACACACCATGCCTTAACACATGCCATAGATTGTTTGGATACTTTCCATTATTATATTATTTTCATCCTTACTAATTTTCCTTACTTTAATCAACATATGCATATTAAATTTATAAAATTCATAACATAATTTAAAATTTCAAAATAGAGAAATATTAAAAAAAAACTAGGATCTATGCATTATGTGTATTACTTGTCACATGATTTATTTATGATTTATCACATATGGTAGACTATATATCCAATTTTATATGCACATTCATTTCATGGTATATATGAAGGAGATGCATGACATATAGGTCATATATGACATAGACACATAGATTCAAGACATCCCAAGACCTACCTTCCTACATTTGGGCCATGATTTTATTGATGGCATATTGTTGAATTACACAAGTTATATATTTATATTTATATTGATCATATTGATATAATTTACACTGATTATACATTACTTAATCTAACTCATACTACTTAAATTTCTATTTCATTGGATATTGTATTTTTATATATGCATTGATGACATACATTGGATGTGTAGATTAGCCTCACCTGTTTTATGAATGATGGATGCTTTTGTGTGTTACATGATGTGATGCTTGATTGTATATTACATCATATGACCCTTTTTTGTGTAAAATTTTATTTTCCATTGTGTTCAACTCTAATTTGTGTGACTTTTTATTGTCCATTATGTTTGACTCTATTTTTGTGTGATATTTGATTATCCATTGTGTGTGGATATATCCTTGTGTGAGATTGAGTGTTATTATGTGTGCTTTATTGTGTACATCATCACCATGACACTATGCATGAATCTATTTTCTATGTGTGGATAAATACAGGATTGTTTGTTGAGATTTTTGTGTTATGATATATATCACACACTCTTATTATTGTGAATGGTTCCATGATACATATCATGCATCTTAAACATAATTATTAATTATTTTATGGATGATAATTTATAATTTGACTATTTAAAAAATCTCATTGTTATATCTATCTTGGCATGAAGCTTTCATGCCTCAAGATGCATGTTTAATATATAATTTGATGATTTATTCTTACCATGATGAAATATTCCACACATGTTAGTAAATTATTTACACTACATATATATTTGTCTATATAACATGATGTGTATAACTTATTATTTTGAGATGATTAATTCATAAGATACATCCCTCACCTTATTGGAGGTATAATCACTAAGAGGGGGTGAATCAATGATGCAATTTATTTCAACTTTAATTAAAATCCTTTCAAACCCTTATTCAATTACCACAAGCATTCATAGAATATACAGTCATTGATAATAATGAACAATAAATAATGAAATATCATACACACAAAATAATATCTATGTGAGAAAATGTCTTGGGGAATAAAACCCACTCTCAAGCCTATAAACACATGGACTACTTATCCTATAAGGTATTACAAACATGAGACATGGTCAAGTCCTTCTGACTAGAATTTAGTGAAACACCTATTCCACAAAGAGCACCTACCTCTAGGATGGTCAAGTCCTTCTAACCAAGAATTTAGCTAAACACCTATTCCATAAGGAGCACCTACCCCTAGGATGGTCAAGTCCTTCTGACCAAGAATTTAGTGAAACACATATTCCACAAGAAGCACCTACCCTTAAGATGGTCAAGTCCTTCTGACCTATATGTTGAGCACCCTCCTAACACATATGATATAAAAATCTCCTAAACATTGATTTCTTGCCAATTTTATAGAGATATAATGTATATCATCCCCCTTCATTTATTCGCATAGCCATAAACATCTAAAAACACCTTTTGGATCACTCTACACTTCTCAGCAACAACTCTATCACAACCTAAAAAACATGTCCAAATGGTCATACACATAGTCCACACTCTGATCTACCTCTAAAATCAACAATAAATCTTACACATACATCATATATCCTTCATTCACACTCAAGGCATCCAAAAAATCCTTTTAGATCACTCTAGATCTTTTCACTCATCCTCAATCTTCAAACCTGCAAGAGTACTATTCTTAACATCATAAATATGACTTAAAATTCATACACATAGTCACCAACGTACTCTTATTTATAACCCATCCACTAGGCACACACCCTTTTCTTTGCTCCACACACCTCTTATCTTAGGTCTCTAACATCTAGAATTCATCTTTGATTTCACCATTTATAGAGCCTTCATGATTATTATCTTATTGGTCAGAATTTAGACTTGACTTAACCCTTAATACATATTATATATCTCAATACTATCCTCACATGTTGGCCATAGCAATTATGGGTCACACTTAAGTAGTTATGCCTTTCAATTAGGCCTTAGTAGCTCTTGTAGGTCTCATAGAGACCTATTCCCCCATTTAGCACTCCATTGAGAAAATTAGAAACATAAGACCACTTCTAAATTCATAGGTCCACTCCACATGACCCATTTTATATCCTTAAATTATCATAGTCATCATTACACATCTCTTTGCATGCTCAATCTACTCAAACATTAACCTTGTACATAAGAACACCATGAACAAACAAATAGTCAACTTCTAAGCATTTTTTCATACTAAATATGGATTATTAAAACCTCTAAAATCCATATAGATGATCCTCATGGAGTTTATAATGCTCTCGAATATCTAATTCCCCTTAAAACATCCAAATATTATCAGAACAAACTCAATTATCCTTCTTGGGTTACTTATAGACCATGGTCAAACACATAGTCAAATTTGGATCTTAATAACTTTGACTTTACAAGCATTCAAACCTTCTAACTAGATTCAATAGACACCTTGAATTCCTCTACAACTTTTATTTTTACTTCACCTTTGAATTCATCCTAGATCAAAAGTTATGGCTTAAACACTATAGACTGGTTTTCCCTCACAAATTCAAATATTTGAAATCCAACGATCACTAAGCAACTGTTAAACTTTGAACACTTGTCATCATTTCATTGCTTCTTGAAAATATGGAACAAACATGCTCCATCTATTTCTTTGAGATTAGCCTAGAATTTAACCTACTAAACATCTATTAGTTTGACCTCATCTCATGTTCCCTGGTAATTTTGACCAAATACACATCATCAATATCCTAAAAAATAACTTTGTCTTTACCTTTACTCACTATTAAAATTTGAACATGTTGACATCATCTCATGTAAACTTTCAATATTAACCAAATGTGCACCATTGATCTCTATATATTAACCAGGTCTTTATCTTGCAGTATTCATCATTATATCTTGATCAAAACTCCCATGATTATGACACTTAACACCCTCGCAATATTTTCTGAACACTTTGATGTCAGTCCATGTGCTTGTGACACTAGAAATCCCACATTATTTTTTGACTCTATAAGTTATCCTACACCATTTATCTTCATAATTATGAACTATCGCTCACCATTGATCTTCTATCAAATTAGTGAGCTTGTGACACTTGTTACCAGCATGTGCAACCTTTAGCATGTTGACTTCATACACACCATTGATCTCAATATGTATTATTAAGTTCTCACCATTGGATCTTCTTGACCAATGGCCTCAGAATTCAATGTGATTAAACTTGATGGTCTCTAACCCATCATAATTTTCTAGAGCAACTTTGAAGTTTTATAACTTGAGTTAAAAAACACTTCAAGACTCTAAATTTTTAGGGTAGATTATCAACACTATAAAAAACATCTCCATGAAAACCTTTGACCTTAGCTTACTTTTTTCATGCCTAAATTAAATGTACAAACTTATTGATTCATACATATCTACATGGCATGGAGTGATGGTGTGGCTAAGTATAGAAACTTAGTGAACTTATGTTTTAAAGGCCAATTTTACACCCACATATCTTTATCTAGGCTCAACCTCATGACCTAAAACTTGGACCATAGAAACTTGGACTAATGTTATCACACCCATATAACCAACTCCCCCTAACTCATCCATACATCATAATGGTGATGTCATTAAACTACCTACTCATATTTTTCTATCACAGAACCAACTATGCCAAGATGAACATAATGAAGAACCAGATCAACACCATGCATTCCCATAAGAATTTAAGCACTCTTGACACCCCATAAGACCTATGCAACATTATCTCATCAACTATAACATTAATCAACTTCATATCCAAACATATACTAAGGATATATGCTTATATAGTAGGCTACCAAGACTATGCCAACACACTGTTCACATGCTTGTCTTGTCTCCTTGAACTGAAACCACATCAACATGTTAGATATAATATGATAAGCCTTAGAAAATACTTACCTTAGATCATATGCATCCAAATCCTTCCTTTCATAAATTTAAGCTCAAACTCATCATCATCATGACATCACCACTTTATCATTACCTTTGACATCAATGCATATATGACATCAATGACACCACTTGCCAACAATCTCCCCCTTTATCATTGATGGAAACCTCTTATTTTCCTTCTTCCCATTTTCCATTAATGACACAGTGGACCAAATAACCACCAATCTCCTCTTAACATCATGAATGTATTCAAATAAACCTCTAGGTGCTTAGGATACTTACATACTTTATATGAAATAATTGTTCCCGTTTTGACATGCATCAATCTAAACTTGGACATCTCTTATCCTTGGACTTATTAACCTACAAAAATCATAAGATACCTTTTCTTATGAATGAATATTTAACATATTTTCTCAATTTATATAACATCTCACAAATGATTCTCCTTACATCATGCATGGATCCATAAGTCACTCAAACTTTCTGAGTTAGTTGCCCCTAATTCTATGCATACCACCTTATACTTCTCAACCATGCATCATAACAACACTCTTATTTGATCATGCACTAATATCAATGAGGAATAAACACACATTAACACCAAAAACTAATTGAACTAACCTTGAGAACACTGAGAGGGACTACCCCTAAGATCTTTGAGCCATTGCACCTCTTGAACATCTTTAGATCTCCATACACCATGAAGAACCACCACACAGACTTACTAGCCTTGTCTCTCAACCCACCTCAAGGACCACCAATATAAATTCATTCCACTGAGAATATATCAATCACCTCTACTCTAATTCTTTTTTATCCTTGGACTTGACAAATTAAATAATTTAACTCCCCCTTTGATCATGCAAACTTCTCAAGCCATCTAAGTTAGCTTCCCCCAATTCCATACTCCTCCTTATTCCAACCTAAAATACTCCCCCTTGATATTTATAACCAAATATCACCTACATAAATTTTGAGAACACCTTCATGGCCTCAGCAATATGAAAATATCAAACTTAGAACACTATACTACTTTGGGTCTTCAAACAACACCAGTTTGCTTTCATACTCTCACTTGCAAACCACCTCTAAGAGTACCAATAGATATTCAAGCCACACACTAAATAGTAAAAATGTTCTAAATCAACCATATAAATTTCATTGAAATATTCATACCATGATCTTTTGGATAAATTGATCAGAAACACTCTTCTTCATACTAGGCCTGTCTAAACTCCTTGTAGCCCTACCTAGAAATTTTAGAGCCCACAACTTTCAGTAGACATAACTTCAAAACTTAAAAATTCATATCTAGAGAACTCTCATATTCCCTCTCAATCACACCAATTTTTATCACCTATTTCATCCTCTAAAACATATTTCCTTCACAAACCTTATAGCTAATTAGGCCTCCATATTGATAAAAACTTGAAAATTTTGAAAACCACTAACCTTCAAATTCCTTTGAATATTAATTTGAGAACCCATTTGGCCCATTCAACCTATAAATAATCCTTAGACCTCAAATCATAATGCAAAACACTTTTCTATCATAGCCCAAAACTCTAAAATCTCAAAACAAATAGGGTCAACAAACCTCCTTCTGGTCAATGCCCACTTCTAAAACTTATTACACACCTAAAAACAACCAACACACACTTATATACCAATTTTTGATCTTTCAAACCTTTTTTTTAACCTATACATCCTATAACCCATTTTAGTCTTACTTGTCCTTAAGCTAAAACTGAGAGCACTCAAAAATATCCAATTTGACTTCAACATACCTTTAAACAACAAAACCACTTGGATCATTTTATAATAAGGTCAATAGACATTTATATGTAAAAATATCATCTTAAAAACTCATAAATCCTCCTTTTCCACTTGGAAACCTTCAATCTAACCCTCTAGACTAAAAATACCCTTGCATGATCACATGCTTCTTCAAACTATAAAATGTCTTCATGAAGCACAACAAAGACATCTCTACTTCATAAGGACCTATAATAGAGGAGAATACAATTCATCATCACAATGCTAAATAACCTTCTTCTTCTTCTTCCTTTTCTTCATTGAAACAACTTTCTTAGCATCCATCTCTTCTTTGGATTCCTTGACAATGCATGATGAAAACATAGGTTTTTTTCATATCTTTTCAACTAACACCTTCTCTTATTTGAAATTAGATAAAAATAAATCTTGTAAATCATGTAACTCCTTACCTAAAAATTATTCAACTACACCAAATAAACCATCAGATTGGTATCCTTCTTTTAGACTCTCCTTGGCCTTGAATTGTATAACTGACTTGATTTTTGGATCATATACCTTCTTATCCATTTGGACCAATATAAAACTTCCTTGGCACTCTTGAGACACTTCTAAAATTAATTCCTTTTCTATATTATTAGAATTTTAATTTTTAAGCTCAATAGGACTAACCTTCACTGCCTTAGGTCTCCACATCATGTTTTAACTTTTGATATGCTTTCTAGGAGTTTTCCCCCTTCTTCAGATGACTTGAGGGCTTATCAAACTTACTAGGACAAATTCCAAAAATATTAACTTTATTATCACAAATGAAACAAATAACATCACTCATAACTTTTGATATATTTGAATATTGATCAATCTTTTGCCAAAAACTCCTATCATAGCTCCATAAATATCCATACTTGACTAACTTCCTTCTACATTCCTTAGCTCTATGACCATACTTATTACATGTATAACAATTACCATGGAAAAAAATAGCATGCCTTGAATCATTTGGTTGTCTAATAGACCTTATTGCATTACTTTCAAAGCTTGCATTCTTCTTAGCTTACTCAAGCTTTACATGTTCCTTTTCTAGCTTATCCAACTTGACTACAACAAGCTCATGCTCATTTTATAATGACTCCATTTCAACCTTCAACTTTTTACATTCATCACCTTTAGTTCTCAAACTATAACTTTCACCCTCTAACTAAAACCTAAGATCTTTTACAGTCTCCTTATCCTCCTTGGCTTCTTTAACCATGTCATCCTTCAATCTACATGTTTTATCTTCAAGAGACTTGATTAGCTCTTGATACTTCTTCTCATCTCTCTTGGTCTATCATAAAAAAATTCCCTCAAGAGAACTAACTTGTGCTTCAAGAGATTTGATCATATACCTCACCTTGTGATTCCTCTTTATGAGCTCAGCGCCTAGATCCACTTCTTCCTCATTTTCATAGAATGCTTTTTCTTCTCCACTATCATGTCAAACTTTTTCATGATACATGATGTCCTTTTTTTTTTAAATAGCTTTCCTCTTTTTAACTCAAACTTGTCTTAGCATTTTCTAGCTAAACCTTGAGATCATTGATAACTTTCTCATCCTCTTTAGAATCTTTCTTCAAAGTACATATTTGCTCTTCAAGTACTTTGATCAGAACTTCCACTATTGATTCTCTTTCTTCAATTGCTTATCCATATTACACTACTTAGGATCTCCTTCAAGATGTTAAGCTTCCTCCAAAGGACCTGGTCTAATAGCAATTATTGGAGGTATAATCATTAAGAGGGGGTGAATCAATGATGCAAGATATTTTGACTTTAATTTCAATCTTTTCAAACCATTATTTAATTACCATAAGCATTCATAGAATATATAAGTCATTCATAACAATTAACAATAGATAATGCAATATCATACACACATCACAATATCTATGTGGGAAACCCTCTTGGGAAATATAACCCACTCTCAATCCTACAAACACATGGACTACTTGTCTTATAAGGTATTACAAACATGAGACATGGTCAACTCTTTATAACCAAATTTTAGTAAAACACCTATTCTACAATGATCACCTACCCCTAGGATGTTCAAGTATTTTTGACTAAGAATTTAGTGAAACACCTGCTCCATAAGGAGCACCTACCCCTAGGATGGTCAAGTCCTTCTAACTAGGAATTTAGTGAAACACATGTTCCACAACGAGCACTTAACCCTAGGATGGTCAAGTCCCTCTAACCTATATGTTAAGAAACCTCCCAACACCTATGATATGAAGATCTCCTAAACATTGATTGCCTATTAATCTAATGGAGATACAATGTATATCAACCCCCTTCACTTCTTCACATAACCACAAACATCCAAAACCACATTCTAGATCACTCTACACTTCTCAAAAACAAATCTATAACAACCTCAACAACATAACCAAATTGTTATACACATAGTCCACACTCTTATCTGCATCTAAAATTAACCACCAAGCTTACACAGACATCATCTATCTTTCACTCACACTCAAGGCATCCAAAACATGCTTTTAGATCACTTTAGACCTCTTTGCTCATCCTCAATCTTCAAACCTACAAGAGCACTCTTATTAACATCAAAAATATGACCTACAGGTCATACACATAGTTATCAACCTACTTTTATCTACAACCCATCCACTGGGCACACACCCTTTCCTTTGCTCCACAACTCACACACCTATTCTCTTATGTCTCTCACATCTTAAAATCATCATCTTTGATTTCACCATTTATAGAGCCTTCATGATTATTAACTTCTTGGTTAGCCTTTAAAATTTCCTTAAACCTTAGGCATCTTACATAGCTCAATACTATCCTCATAGGTCAGCCATAGCAACTATGGGTCATACTTAAGTAGATACACCTTTGGAGACCTATTCCCGCATTTAGCACTCCATTGAGAAAATTAAAAACATAAGACCACTCAAAAATGCATAGGTCCACTCCACATGACCTATTAAACATCCTCAAATTATCGTAGTCATCATTACACACATTTATATATGCTCAATCTACTCAAACATTAGCCTTGTACACAAGAACACCATGAACAAATAAATAGTCAACTTCTAAGCATTTATTCATACTGAATATGGATTGGTCAAACCTCCAAAATACATATAAATTATCCTCATGGAGTCTAAAACACTCTCCAATATCTAAGTCCCATTGAAACATCCAAATACCATCAAACAAACTCAATCATCCTTTTCAAGATACTTATAGACCATGGTCAAACACAGTCAACTTTGGATCTCAATAAATTTGATTGTAACAACATTTAGACATTTTAACTAGATACATCTTGAATTCCTCTACAACTTTTCTTATTACTGCACCTTTGAAATCATCCTAGATCAAAAGTTATGGCTCAATCACTACAGACTAGTTTCCCTCATAAATTCAAATATTTGAATTCCAAAGGTCACTGAGCAACTGTTAAAATTTGAACACTTTTCATCATCTTGATACTTCCTAAAAATATGTAAAAAATTTACTCCATCAATATCTTCTAGAGTAGCTTGGACTTTAACCTACTAAACATCTATCAGTTTGACCTCATCTCATGCTCCCTGGTAATTTTGATGAAATACACGCAGTCAATCTCCTTAGAAGTAGCTCAATATTTACCTTTAATCATTGTTAAACTTTGAACATATTTACCTCACCTAATGTATCCTTTTAATATTGAAAAAATTCACACCATTGATCTCTATGGATTAAATAGCGTTCATCGTTAGATCTTGATCATAAATCCCATGATTACGACACTTGGCACCCTCGTGTGCCTTTTGAACACTTTACTATCAGTCCATGTGCTTGTGCCACTTGAAAGTCCTACATGATTTTTTGAATCTTTGATTTTTCCCATACCATTTTCATTCATAAGTATGAACTGTCACTCACCATTGATCTTCTATTAGATTAGCAAGCTTGTGACACTTGTCACCAACACATGCAACCTTTGACATGTTGACTTCATATGCACCATTGATCTCAATGTGTATGATTAAACATTCACCATTGGATCTTCTAGACTAATTACTTTATAATTAAACTTGATGGTCTCTATCCCATCATAGTCTGTTAGAGCAACTTTGAAGCTTTATAACTTGAGTTAGAAAACATTCAAGACTTTAAATTTTTAGGGTAGCTTCTTGACACTACAGAAAACATCTCCATGAAAACCTTTGAACTTAGTTTACTTTTTTTGTGCCTAAATTAAATTCACAAACTTACTAGTTCATACATATTTTCATGTTGTGTAATGACAGTTTGGCTAAGTATAGAAACTTAGTGAACTTCTGTCTGAGAGGCCAAATTTGCACCCACATATCTTTAGCTACACTCAACCACATGACCTGAAACTTGGAACATAGAAAATTGGGACTATATGATCACACCCATATGACAAAATCCCCTTGAATCATCCATACATATCAATGGTGATGTCATCAAACTACCTACTCAATTTTTTTTGTCACAGAACCAACTATGCCAAGATGAACATAATAAAGAACCAGATGAACAACATGCATTCCCATAAGAATTTAAGCACTCTTGACACCCCATAAGACCCCTATAACATGATCTCATCATCTATAACATTCATCAACTTCCTATCCAATCATATACTAAAGATCCAAGCTTACATACTAGGCTACCAAGCCTATGCCAAGACACTATTCACATGCTTATCTTCTCTCCTTGACCTGAAACCACATCAACATGCTAGATACATTATGATAAGCCTTAGACAATACTTACCTTACCTCATATGCATCCAAATCCTACCTTACACAACTTCAAGCTCAAACTCATGATCACCATGACATCACCACTTTATCATTACCTTTGACATCAACGACAACACTTGCCAACACACCTCAAAATGGTAGGCATAAAAATGGCTTATATTAAATACCAAGCCTTTTCATTAAGATATATTATATTTTGGGCACAAATTAATTCAAAATGGTATAGGTTTATGTAGATTATTACAATTTTTTTCTTATATTATAGAAGTTTTGGAACATAATGGGGGTATATGTCACAATTTTACTAGATTATGATTAGTGTTTCATAGATTTTATCAATACTAATACACATATTACATGACTCAAATTATATAGATCATCAAATTGGTGGCATTGTGAGGCATATGTTCATAGTGTCACATATATTATGATACTTCAGCATAAGTTATTGTACTTATAGTATGTAGGTTATTAGATTGAGACATATATGCAATGTATATAATGCACATTTTATTAAAAAATATTATACTTAGGCATTAATTATATTTATACATATAATATGTCTATAATAGATTATTCAAATAATTTACGTAGATTCTTAGGCATTTCTCATAATTATTGGATCCCATAGTGGGTTTCATTGTTAAGACTCATATATTTAGCTATGTGGGACTTAAGTTTTATGTGATTTAACTTTTAGGAACTTTTAAGATTTTAATGAGGGATGGGGAATATTAAACTCAATCCTTAGTTTTTCATTGGCATCTCCAAGGTACATGGTCATCCCATTCTCCATTATCTATATAATACATATTGGTTTTCATGCATACAAGTTTATTCATTCCTTAATAATTCATTTCACATATATTCAATGTTTACTTCATACTTATAAGTGAAAACTACTTTATACATGTTTCAATATAGGTTTGCATGGAGAAAGGTACAACAATAAATACCTTCTAGAGCACACCCATTGTATTTATCCTCAGGTATCATCTTATATCATTTTTATCTATGAATTAAAATGATAGAATAAAATTTGGGAGGAGAGGAGGGTCAGAAAATGTAGACACTCATATTTGGTATTAGACATGAAAATGTGCAATTTAACCAATCATTAATATACTTAACTTAAGATTGCATACATTACTCTTTTTCACATTATTCCTTATCCATTAATCCATATGTGTTTAACTTCCCAAAAACATTTACTATAACACAAAATTTCCCTAGTCTTTGCTTGAACAGCTTAATATCATTATTAGATTTTCCACTAATTTCATATCACTATTCATGTTTTCTGGATAAGTTTGTACTTCCTCAAAAATGTTACACCACTATAGGCATTTCCACTTAGTTAGACCTATTTAGTCACCCTTTAACAGATATTTTCCAAAAAAAAAATCATATGGGTTAGTTTTTACATTTTACATGTCAATTTGGATAAAATTACCCAAAGAATTAGCTATATAAATGTATCAAGCCTAAGCCTATTGACATCTATCACTTATCTATATGTAGACACTCATATTTAGTAATATGCACTTAAAAATGTGTATTTTTACAAAGCCTTAAACCATTTGACATATGCTCATATACATGATTCTTATCACCATTCCTCTAGCCAATCTCTCATATACATCCTTGACCCTTACAATTTTAATTTTTTGTTACAAATAAAATTTATAAGTCTTTTCTCAAATAAATTTATATCATTATTATATTGTATCCCTACCTCAAGGCATTGTCATTTATTTTTGAATTTTTTTCCTTTGATATAGATATGTTGTTTTGGACTTGTCTATTCAATCCAAACTTATCCATGTGCACTTTAATACTAGTTTTTAAATTTTAGAATGTCCATAAGGGTCAACCCATATGTTTTCAAATTTAATTTGAAGTAATTAACCCAAATATTTTAATATATAATCAAATAAATTTGAGGAATTTACTCCTTCTATCTAGCATCTATCTAGCATTGAATAAACATAGACTTGAAAATCACATTGCACATTGAGATGAAACTTCCAAAAGCTTGTAGATCTAAAATACATCAAAGGATAAATCTTTGAGATAATTCTAAATACTATTTAGAAGGTCATGTCATAAATTTTTAGTGTTTAAATCCATATATAGTATTTCTCACACTCAACTAAGTAGGAAAAGTACATATGGTTTTTTCCCTTAGATTATTGGATATTAGTCACAAAGGGGTGGCTAAGGTTAACTCAACCTTTCCATTTCACCCATTTTCCTAGTTTACAGTTGTTTTATAGTTTATAACTAGGGTTTAAAGCACAAAAGAGGAAAATAGGGATCTCTACATGAATTTTTATAAATTATAACACATAATCACTCTCATTAGACATAGTTGTAGTGAGAAAAACAATCATAATTTGGCAAAAGAATAGTGGATAATTCTATAATTTATCAAATAGGGTTATGCTACCATGATTTCTATGAAGTGTGGACTTATCCATGCATGTGTAGAGATTTTTTTCCTAATTTGATGTTCATGGGACTACTTTAGTGATTTTAAAATTACTATAGCCTCTTAAATATCTACACAAAATTGAAATAACCTAGGTACAACATGCTCCTAGTATTTTCCAAAAATAACATGTTACTATATTTTTTCTAGTTCTAATCCAATTTATATGATTATTTTAAAACTTTAGCAATATAATTTATTCAATAATTGTATGATATTTAGGGTCACATTACTCCTAAATTCATAAAAACATATGGTGAACCCATTCCTTGTAGCGAGCATATAAAACCCTAGTTTCCTTCTATCTCATAGGGTTTTATATTTCAAAATTTATTTTCATAATTTGGATATAATTTATGAATTATCCTTATAAAATTAAATCATGGCTATAATGGATATGCATAGATTTTTTTTTAATTCAATCCATTATATTTATAGTTACATGTTGCTTTATTTTAATTTTTGATATCTTTCACAACCATGAATTAAAAGGATTCAATTTGTTCATAATAATACTAAGGCTAAATAATTTCATAAAACATTTCCATACATATTAGTAACACAAATTATTTAAATATTCAATCTGAGATACTTTTGGCTAGAACTAAATACCAAAGAACATGTATGACTCATTTTGTTCCTCCATATAGACTTCAACATAATGATGTTGCCATCCATCTCCTATTATTCATCCTATAATTATATTAGATTATTAGGTCCATGTTGTCACAACATGAAATAGGTCAAGCAATATGTATCCAAAATATTCCTCCTTATCCCCAATTACCACCCTCAGTAATAACCAATCCTACCAAGGGTTATGATATCATTGATCAAATTAGAAATACCCCACCTAAGGTTTATATATTAGAATTATTCAATCAATCACCAATCTATAAAGACATTCTATATGTAATTATGGGTGATACAAACTTTACCAAGTGATGTTAAACCAAATTATATGGCTTCTATTATAATTACATTATGATGGACTAGGGAAAGTATATCATTTAAAAAAGAATATTTAACCCCTACCCACATTATTAATCAATATCTCCCATTATATATTCAAGTTAAAATCAAAAATATGTGAATTAAGCAAGTTTTGGTGGATAATGGACATATAACTAATAATTTTAATATTTATTTCATTAATTTAATCAGTATAGATTCCAATGACCTTGAATACTCAAATATGAATATTTGGGGACTGAATAATATAACTCAAAAGGTGTTAGGAAAAATAACATTGGACATCATTGTGGGTCCTAGAACAATTGCTACATTATGTCACATCATGCCTAATGACTTAATTTATAATACTATTTTAGGAATACCATAGATTTATGATATGAATGTAGTGCCTTGAAATTTACATGTCTGACTAAAATTTAGTCATCAGGTATTTATGTATGTATGTCTATATGTATGTATGTATGTGGTTTAACTTTTTTGGGAAAAATGGAATTTTATTCTTATTTTAGCTAAAGGTCTAGATTGATAAATCAATATAAAATATTACAATAATTGTAATTCTAATTTTTATTATTTATTTATCATTTTTTCCTTTCTAAAAATAGTAATAAATAGGAAGAAATACAACTTAGCTTGAAACTGGACTGAAAAGGCTGATACAGAAGTTGAAAGTGGCTATACAGGACTAGGATAGTGTTGTGAACCTAGATTTGGATTTTGTTTAATGAAAGGATATGAGTGCCAACAATAGGACACCTTGAGGTCCAATGCTATAGTCTAATCCTATTATTATTGTCCAAACTGGTCATCAAGACCTAAAACTTTATAAGTTTTTGCATTGTGCTTGTGTGAGCTTATTTGTGAAATATTGAGATTTGATTCATGATAGAACTCATTGTAGATATGATTTAGTCTTCAAACCCTAAACCTCCATCATGTTTGATAAAATAATCTTTAAATCACTTGAGAAAGGGGGGTTAGTTTGTAATATGTAATGAATGTGCAATCTATACCCCTTAAGTGTGCATGTTTCCTACATACCAATAATCTAAATAGGGATCAAACCATATGTAATTTTTCCACTTAATGTGCTTTGTGAAATAGTGTGATGTAAATTTAAAAATGCCAAATTGAGAGTGATTGAGGTGGATAGGGCCTGGTATGAGCGTTTGAGTGTATTTGCAGTTGTGTTGGGTGATTATATGCATATAATAGTGAAGTTTTCCTTAGTTTTTTGTTTGTATTATTGCTTACTTTGTAAGATTTGTCACCTCCCTTTATAAATGAGCTTTAGATGGTATTTTATAAGGAATAATTGGTCATGGGTCAATTGTATTCATGTTAGGTTGACATGATTAAGATAGGGATCAGATAAAAATAACCATTGGGGCTCAAAGTGCAAATTGATGGGAGCACCAAAAATAGGAAACCCTAGGGTTTGGTGTTATTGTCCAAATATGGCACTCTTGTCCTACAAGATCGAGAGCTAGAGGAATAGGATTAGCCTAGGAAATATAGTCTAGCTAAGGTGGAATCATCATTTAAAAGGTTTTAGATGACCAATAATGAGAAAAAGATGTCTAAAAGGGTCATAATAGCATGAAAAAAGGAGCTATGGATAGGGTGTCATAAGCCACACTCCAAATACCAATTTTGATATTTTATATGACTACATTTACCCCCCTTTATTTTATTGATGTATCAAATTTAAATACTAGGATAAAGGAAAAATAAAAATCCTACCTAAACTTACCTTCAAGAATAAAACCCATAAATATGTGTGATGTTGAGTGTGCATAGAGAGAGCATAGCGTAAAGCATAAATTTTCAAAAGAAAACAAGGAGTAGATCAATTTTTACTAGACACACTAAGTCTAAAATAAGAATATATAAAGGTTAGTTTAAAGAGAGAGGAAGAGAAAGGAATGAATACACCTCACCAAGTATGTGAACCTATACAAAACCTATTGTGATGTTGAGTGATTCTGAGTGATATTGTGTATGTGTTGTACCAAGAGTAATATCACGAATGGATTTGAGTGGTCAATTCCCCAAGGGTGGCTCAAGAATACAAATGTTAGATTTTTGGATCCATCATCACCCACTAAGTGAATCTATGTGATCATGTATGTGTTAATCAATGTTTGGACTATGTGTTCAATCCCTCTAAGTAGGTGGCTCAAGAATATAAAGGTTAGTTATTCCTTTGGCTCCATCATTTCCCACTAAGTGTGAACTTTAAACTGATATTAATATGAATGTGTATTATATGATATGGTGCATGAAACCCATGAATGCTCTATAATTTGACAATGTGGTGTGGATATCTAAATGTGTACTAAGAACTAGGCCAATCTTGGCCACTCCAAAAGGTGGAGATTAGGCTTGTATGAAAGCCACTATGAAATTAAGAACTAGGCTTGTATGAAATCCACTCCAAAATGATGCCAACCACCTAAAAATGGAATAAGGCACATAATTTATAAGAATACATGGGTAATACAATGAACTAAAAATAAAATAAGTCAAATGTGTCATGCACATTGCCCCCAATCACTAGTGTCTATAACATTGATTTTGATCTAGAAGTTATACTAACTACCTAAGCTAAAACTATAAGTGAGAACCATCATATAGTGCATGATGTCCCCTATATCTAGATACTCTAAGTAAAATTATACTAAAACTACCTAATTTGAACTAAATACAGCTGACAAAATTGTAACTGATCTTACCTTTTTATCTATTTCTAGAAATTTTAGGTTTTTGGTTGTTTGGATAGGAGCACTAAAAATGGGACACTTTAGTGTTTGGTATTATTGTCCACATTTTTTTCTCTTATCCTTTACTATTTATGATGATTTTTTTATATTCATCACTATGTTTCTAGTATGCTTTGTGTGTTTGGGTTCTTGATGTTGTTTTGAGTGTTCTAAAAAACTAATTTTTTATTGGTAGAGGGATCTGATCTCTGAGATAAAACCCCTATTTTTTGCCCCCTATTTTAAGGGTAGGAATGAATATCTTGTAATGAATACCCTTAGAATAAATATACCTACAAATGTCTTATGCTATGAAATACATGATATAGCAATGATAATCAAAAATATGTCTCAAAATATAGTATAGTTTGTGTTGGAGATTGTTAGATCAATAGGGGCATGCCTAGATAGATGTAAAATGTAACAGCATGTGTAGTAAACTGACCTAAAACTAGAAATCTAGTTAGTTATTAGTTGTTAAGGATGGATGGAGCATGATGTCCATCATGGCATCCAAAAAGGCAAGATAATGCATGATGTGGATCATGGCAATGTAAACAATTGAAAAGCAAATAAGAAAATAAGCATGTAAGGTAAGAACTAAGAATCATATAAATGTGGTCAAGGGGATAAGAAAAAAAGAGACATGGGCACATGTCACTCAAACTAGGAAATCAAGCATACAAGGCATGTTCAAATGCCTGTATACACATATAATTGTAAGCAAGGAAGATTGGCAAGAAGGCCAAAAACATATACAAGAGTACAAGCAAAGGACATTGGTAAATGTCCTAAGGCACACAGAAGTAATCAAAATAGGAACTAAGAAATGCAATCACATCTAGCTCCTCAAAGCAAGAAAGGAAGGCATGTAAATAATGGAAATACTATCACATATAACTAATCAAAGTAAGAAGTGAAAGTATGTAAAACATGTAGTACAAGACTAGGTAGATGCTAAGAAATACACAAATGATATATACTAGTGAGTGTCAATATAATAATTTGTGTAAGCTAGTAAGTAATGTACATTAACATGAAAACTAGAGTGTGTGGTATAGGAATGACATAACCTAGATGGTGTAGTCATGTAGAAGATGCCCCTAGTGGGTAGATATGTCGATATATGTCTTGAATGTAAAAGTAGGATGCCCCCTTAATGGGTATATTGAAGTAATAAAGGATCTAGGTGTCACTGCACATACTCAAATAAGATCAAGTGAAGTAGGCTAATATAGATAAATTGACAAACAATAACATAGAACAGTAAAATGTAAGTCTAGCATAGTAGTAGAAATGTAAAGCATAGATAATGCATACAATTGAAAAAAAAATTGGTGTTTTGAGTTATATGAATGTTTTTGTATTTTGAGATGTTATATTGTTTTTGGTATTTTTAAATATTGTATTTTTTTGGTATTTTTTAAATAAGCTATGTACAAGCAATGATAAGGAAACTATGTACAAGAAAGCTGAAAGAAACTATGTACAAGTAAGCTGAGAAGAAATGATATTAACCAATGAGTCTCAGAAGAGACTCCCTATCATGGTGTCTTATATCAAGAAAAGGAATTGTGTGTGATTATGAATCATGAGGAATGGTTATAAATATGACTTTGAATATTTGGATTCATTGTTAGTATCTTAGAAATAATAATAACTTGTATTGTTCCACTCATCATTATCATCTTGATTTTGAACCAATGGAATGCTATTGTTGACTTTTGTTATATTTGGATATTTTCCTTTGATAAATTATGTCTATGAATGATTTGCCTTAGTATGTTCAATCAATCCAAAACCTTGGTGGCAAACATTATCAACTACTTGAATAGGAATAGTGATGCCTTGAGCATGCTTGCCCAACCCTTGACCTTGATAATCAAACTGTTATAGATATTTTTGACCAAATCCATACTACTTTGAAAGTTGAGCCTCATTTTAGAGAGGTATATTTGCATCTTTTTCATGTTTTTCCTGTGCTTTTGGTATTGTTTATTTCTCTAAATTTTCTTTTTGATCCTTTTGTTATTTTGAGTTATGCTTTGGTAACCACTTTTGTACTATTTTTATATTTGACCCTTTGTGAATGTGTTCCTATGTCATTATGGATTTCTTGACTGATTTACATTGTATAGGGTTCTCATTAGTAATTATCTATTGTATATGATTTTTCAATGCCAAACATGAATCTATGTGATGCCAATGTATTCTATGATAAGCGCAATAATATCTACATCTTCTCATTGGATGTAGAGGAGGTAATTTGATCAACTTAGATTTAATAATTTCCCTTGGTATCTCACTTTAAATCTTTTTTATCTTTGAATGCTTTTTTCATCACTAGTTTTAGAGTTACTTTTTTGTGATTTCTTGTATTGATATGTAACATTGCTTGTAACCAATTGACTAGGTGAAGGTGTATATACATGATTGGCACTAGGGTTCCTTTGAGGCTTTTGTATTATAATCTAATTTTCCAATGTTGTGATCTTTTCATGTAATAGCTGATTCTACGTTTGTAAATCTAAAATTAACTTACTCATACCAATGATTTGATCCCTTAGAGTCTCACAAATGCAAACCCTAGTTGCTTTTGATTGAACATATAAGCACATATGTTGAAGAGGGTTTGAAGAAGCTATAGGATAAATGTATGCATTAGGAATAATATTATAGGCTACCTCACCTTTTGGAGGGGTGATACCATGGACCTGGTTAGAGGGAAAGTAACTATCACCCTCTTGGGGGAGAGGAGGAGAAGGAAATTCTTTTCTATGCATAAAATATGATATTGAAACTTGACAGGTGGTTTCTAGCTTATGTAATGTATCCTCTAACTATGTAAGGATTTTATTATTAATATAATTACACATAATAGAGAGATATCATGTTAAATAAGTAATGAAATATGACATATATTTGAAATGGTCTTAAAATAGCATGTATATATGTATTTATGTCATTTTTTGAATTCATGCCAAATGAAAGGAAACAAGCATGAAAAAGAAACTAGAAAACTTTTCATAAGTAAATTGTGATTAATAAAATTGGAATATTCAGCCTAATGTGCAAAAAAAATTAGAATTTTAATTTCAAAACCCTAGGCTAGGGTTTTAAAATATTGGGACTTAGTATAAGCAACTAGGGTTTGAAAGAAATAATTTTTTAAAATTAATATGGTAAATTTTAAAATTTTAATGTAAAATTTTAATTTATATATGCAAGAAAAATCAAAAAAATATTTCTAAAATTATCAAGGAATTTTACCTAGGGTTTTTTTATACAAATGAAGTAAGTCAGGTTCACCAAATAGTTTAAATTTTTTAGGAATCATGGATTTTATTCCTATTCTAGCTAAAGGTCTGGATTGATAAATTAGTAAAAAATATTGTAATAATTATAGACTAATTTGTATAATTTATTTGTCTTTTTCACCTTTCTAAAAATAGCAATAAATAGGAAGAAATATAACTTAGCTTGAAACTAGACTAAAATAGCTGATACATAAGTTAAAACTGGTTGTGCAAGACTGAGATAGTGTCTTGAACCTAGATCTATATTTAATTTAGTGAAATGATAGGAGCATAAAAAACAAGAAACCTTTGGGTTCGATGCTATAGTCCAATCCTGTCGCTGTTGTCCAAATTAGTCACAAAGACCTAAAACTTTCTAGGTATTTGCATTGTGCCTATGTCAGCATGTCTATGAACTATTGAGAGATATTTCACAATGAAACTCACTATATATCTAATTTAATCTTAAAACCTTAAACCTCCATCATGCTTGATAAAACAATCTTTGAATCACTTGATAAAATGGGGGCTAGTGTGTAAGATGTATTAAACATGCAATTCACACCCCTTATGTGGGCATGCTACCTACATACCAATACTTTGAAGAGGGATCAAGCCATATGTAGTTATCCCACCTAATGTGATTTTTGAAATAGTGTGATTCAAATGCAAAAATGTCAAATTGAGAGTGTTTGAGATGGCTAGGGATTGGTATGAGGGTTTGAGTGTGTTTGCAGCTATGTTGGGTGACTGTATGCAAAGAATAGGGAAGTTTGCCTTATTGCTTTATTTGTATTCTAACTTGATTTGTAATATTTTTCACCTCCCTTTGTAAATGAGCTTTGGATGGGATTTTATAGGGAATAATTGGTCATGGGTTAGATGTATTCATGCTAGGCCAACATAATTAAGGATAGGGATCAGATGAAAATAACCATTGGGACTCAATGCAAATGGATAGGAGCACTAAAAATGGGACACCCTAGGGTTTGACACTATATTCCAAGTATGGCACTCTTGTCCTATAGGCTCAAGACCTAGGGGAATAATATCAGCTTGGTAAATAAAATTTGGCTAAGGTGGAATCATCATTTAGAAGGTTTTAGATGATCAATAATGAGCAAAAATATGTCTAGAAGGGTCACAAGAGCATGCAAAAAGTAGAAATGGATAGGGTGTCACAAGCTACTCTCAAACTACCAATTTGAACATTTTATATGACTACAATGTGTGTGTGTGTGTGTGTGTGTGTAATGACACATATGTCATGATATGCCTAATGACATTATTTATAATATTCTTTTAGGAAGATTATGGATTTTTGACATGAATGTAATGCCTTCAAATTTTCATGTTTGCCTAAAATTTAGTAAACAAATATATATGTATGTATGTACACACACACACACACACATGTGTGTGTGTGTGTGTGTGTGTGTGTGTGTGTGTGTGTGTGTGTGTGTGTGTGTGTGTGTGTGTGTATGTGTGTGTGTGTACAGACATACATATATATTTGTTTACTAAATTTTAGGCAAACATGAAAATTTGAAGGCACTACGTTCATATCACAAATATATATATATATATATATATATATATATATATATATATATATATATATATATATATGTATGTATGTATGTATGTATGTATGTATGTGTGTGTGTATATATATATAGACACACACACACACACACATATATATATATACATATGTGTGTGTGTGTGTATGTACGTATGTATGTGTGTGTGTGTGTGTGTGTATGTATATACGTATGTGTGTGTGTGTGTGTGTGTGTGTGTGTGTGTGTGTGTGTGTGTGTGTGTGTGTGTGTGTGTGTGTGTGTGTGTGTGTGTGTGTGTGTGTGTGTGTGTGTGTGTGAACACTATGTAATGACACATACTATGCAAAATTTTATCCCTCATATGCATATTTATCATCAAAATTATGAATATCCTACTTCACATAATGATATGTAGCACCAATATTTACTCCACCCATAACTTCATAATTTTAAAAAAGATAATATGGTTTGGATTAAAATATTTTCAAATTTTAGGACACATAGGACAGGGATTGGGTAAACATGTAAAAGGCATTATTACTCTCGTTATTAAATTTGACTATATATATAAGTAAGGTTTTGGTTACATATATAATTCAATGGATCAAACTAAAAGTAAAAAAATTGACATTTACATGCATTTTCTTGAATCAAAGCCTGAACTTGAAGAGGAAGTATGTCATGTGTCAACACCCTAGTTAGTACATATAGGATATATTAATGATAATGCACCAGTAGAAATCTGGTAATTAGATTATTTTTTTAATGAGCAGTCTCTCTTGGAATAGTTTGGGGAATATGAGGATCCCCCATCCTTTTGTTATAATAATAGTTTTCCTCATAAAAAAAATAACCACACATATTTTAGAAAGAGCGAAGGTACTAATACATATGTAAAACTATATGGCCTAGATATAATTCTTACTATATGATGGAAATTTTGAGCAATTTGATTTTGATTATGCAAACTATATAAAAAATGCCCAAATCTACAATCTACCATCAAAATTGAGAACCATTAGATTAAAATTCAATAAAATGAATTATTCAATAAAACATTCTAATCTAAATCTAAATGTTCCCAATCAAGATTCAAACAAAAATAAGACTAAATATGATAGATGGAGATTGCTTACAAATTAGACTCAAATTTTATGATAGCATGATATTAGCTTGATGACTTGATCAAATACTATGTTGTTGAAATATTTTAGCATAGATTGGACATGGATTTTCCAGTTCTTCTTTGAATGAAGGAATGAAGGTGTTTAAATAAAATTAATGGCGTAATATCAATTGCCAACATTCAAATTTGGGTGTAGGAAGATCAATGGTGGAGGATTATTCAAGGAATTAAAAATTCCTTGGATGATTATAGAGGATGGAATTTTCTAGAGGTAGAATCCTATATATTCTCTTTGCAAGTATAAACATGATTAGTGGTGGATTAGTTATGTGACTAGGGGGTTTTAAATAATCTAGGGGGTAGGCTTGTAGGAAAACCTAGGAGTAGGTAGGTAGGTGGGTTATGGGAATTTTAAATTCCCAAATATTAGACAAGTGGTATTAGTTAGTGGATGATAGGGAGTTAGGTGAATTAATTGATTTTTAGGGTATAAATAAGGTCAGTGGATGAATGATATTGAAGGGGGATGTTATATAAATTACTAGAAGGGGTGATATTAGGACAAGATTAAAAGAGATAAGTGAGATTAAATAAAATAGGTGAAACTCATGTTGATTAATAGTAATATTATTGATGATATATGAAGTGAGAAAATTTAAATGTATACATTTTGATCCTCTTTAAAATGGCATTTTGAGTGGACAAAGTGGAAGGATTAATGGTCTTTCAAAGAAAAAACATTTCATGGATGAATGTTAGTGGATATGATGCCCTCTTGAGGGGAAATGTAGGGAAGAATGAGATATATGGCCACTCAAAATAAGAAATGAGGTGTGGGATGTGATTAATATAAAATGGGATGGGATGATAAATGATGAGATTGATTAATAAATCAGCATGAGTAGTGAGTTACAAATGGATTATGCCTCTAGCAAAGACTTATGCTTAAGGAGTGGAAACGATGGTGTCATGGTTGTCAACACATCCCAAAGGGGAATAAATCATAACATGATGACAATAAGATAAAAGGTTGAAATATTTATACATATCCCAGGCAAGGACACATGCCAAGGAAAGCTATAGAGCAAGATAAGACTGATTTGATGAGATTAATGACAAGTATAGCTCAAAAATAAAGTTGAACAATATGATGAATGGGATGAGATAGAATAAAAGATATGATCAAGTGACCAAAAGATGAAGGGGAATAATTGGGTTGTGTTTAATCAAATTAATGAGGCATAATGTGATTAATAGTGATGATGCCTCTAGCATAGACACATACAAGAGATGCATTGATTAATCAGTGATAATGGATGACTAATGGAATAAAATATGGATGTTATGATTTGGTAGGTTGAATTAACAGGTGTAGGTGATTGATGAAAAAATTTAGTGAGATGATTGAGGGGATATTGATGGATCAATAGATTTAATGATTAATTATTGATATTATATATCAAGGATTTGACTGATATAAGATGTGAGGATGATGAAACATAAGATATATGGGATAAAAAATGGTGGGGAAAGAGGAGAGAGTGGTTGATCTAACCTTAGACACATTATGTGACTAAGGAATGCCTACATAGTCTGAAAAGACCTCAATCCAATGTAGTTCAGACTAGATTAGAGTATGATGATGATGATGGATTATAATATTAGTAAGATGATGACTTCTAGATATGTTAGTTTGTAGATAGAGGATGTGACTTATATGAATATAAAAGGATTAAAAGACATGATGGAAGATGAGATGTTATATGTTAATGACTAGAAATATGATAGATGATTAACTAGAGGATATAGATTTGATGATAAAGGAATGGGAGGAATGATTGGATATTATATGAGTGGACTTGGATTATCAACTTAAAGATAAAGGACTAGGATAAATGATTGGATGTGGGATGTTAGATGTTATGACATGTGATAGAGGAAATGATAAATGATGAGTGTGTATGTTATTAATCCATCATTTTTTTAATAAATGTCATCATATTATAATCAATCCAATGTAAATATAACACTAGGTAGTATGCCCCATGATTTAAGTATGACTAAGATAAGATTATGCCAAAGTGCATGATTATAAATGGGGAAAAATAGAAAACTCTTCATCATTAAGGACACCTAAAATTATCGTTATGGCTTTTGGTGTCATCATAGCATATTTGTTCATTGCCCAATAGAAAAAAACATACATGATGAAAGACTAAAAATAAATATAGACAATCAAGTCAAAGATTAGAAAACACACACAAGTGTCTACATGCAGTGTCATAATCTCTCATCTAATGGTCCTGATGAGAGTTGATGGGATGAGTGATTAGGTGATGGGTTGAATTAGTTTGGTCCTGATAAGAATAATTTGAATCTATATTTAGGTTAATAAGTTGGATAAGGAATCAATATAGATTAGACTAGTGACTTGGATTAGGATGAATAGGGTATGGTGATTGTGAATAGGAACTTGGAGAAGGTATAGACTTGGAATAAACTAGGGACTTGGATGAGGATTAGAGGGATATGGATTTAGGATAGGAACTTGGACAAGGTATGGACTTGGAGTAGACTAGGGACTTAGATGAGGATAAATATTTGGATATGGTTTGGTTTAGATGAGGGACTATGATTGGGATAAGGTTATTGAAGACAAGATGACTAGGATTTTTGGACAAGTAGATGACAAAATGATAATACCATTAGGACATAATACAAGACAAGATGATAATATTACTAAGACATTAAATAGGACAACTAGGATATTTATGACATAAGACAAGATGACATATGATAAGATGACTCAAGTGTTTTTGTATTATATGGATTTTATAATTTTTAGGGTTTTTTTGGTGAAATATATCTATATATTAACTTAATATAAATATACAAATAATTCATTAAAAAATATAGGTGGTATGAGAGCTTGCCACACAGTCACACTAGGCAGGGCCTAGGAGCCATAAACAAAAGTATTCCAAATAACTAGGCAAAGCCTACGAATAAGTCACATATAAAAAAGAACTTTAAGCAACAAGATCAAGGATAGAAGGTGATGGATCCATATCATTTAGACCTCATCCCAATCTAGGAAATTCATTACCATCTAGAATGGGCTCCCATCTAATAGCTTGAGTAGTGTCCTTATCATCTTCTACTTGTGTTCAAGTGGGTGAAATGGCCAGAGAGAGCATGGGGAATTTAACCAGCATGTCCAATTGGCTTTCAAATAGTACCCCCAAAGCATTTATGCATAGAGGAAGAGGAGGAGGATCATCCCATCCATCTTTTCTAATAGGGTAAGGATATGGTCACTACCACCCTCACTACTACTTAGGAGGGGTCATGCACTGGTATGAGGTGCTACTGTGAGAGTGATACTAGGAATGGTTGTGATGATGCCCAACACAAGGTTACAAAACCACTCCATCCTCCAATCTAGGATCCCTAGGTGGAGATGATAGAACCTGAGCCATTACACAAGGATCATCTCCTAAATAGGAGAGGAGATACTAATTGTGCCCAAAATCCATAGCCACTTTATTTTCCTAAACTTGAATCTACAAAAAAACATTAGAGATGATAGAGGACTTATTTAAAGTAGAAACATTACAATCAATAGCAATCTGATTAAACATAGAATTATTTATTTCTTTCCAAAACCATAAAATAATATCCACTCTAAAAGTATGCCAGAGTTGTGTGTATTTGAAGGGAATCATGGTTTTATCTCCAAGGAGGATGTTCTACTAAAGGAACAATTTGGGTTGGAAAGACATAAAGAGATAATGGATCCAAGTATAGAACCTTTGAGCTTTGGGTCAGTACCAAAATAGATGAGTAAGCATCTCAAGGTAGCCATAGAAAGGGAAAGTAGGCATGTCAACTCCTAATTGGATGAGTCTTCTACTAATGGGTAAGCCTTGGTATAGTATACACCAAGAAAAATGAGCAAGTTTGGGCTCGACACAAGCCCCCAAGACTATGTTGAAGTGAAAGTTCCATACCAAAATAGATGGATTTTATCCCCCAATGAGAATTTAGCTTGTCTACCATGGGTAAATGGGGAGTGAGCCATCCATATCCAAGTTGAGAAGTTTAATTGTGAAATTCAGTCTCTACATACCACTTCTATTCCTTCTACCATGGCCGAGTGGAGGGGATCAAGATTTTTTGGAGCATGAAAGGTAGCATGGCATTGAAAATATCCTAGTAAGATTCCTGGTCCACATTAGCTAACAAAAATTTGGCTTTCACCTCCTCCTAGGGTATCCAAGAGTGATTTCACCTACAAAAGATATCCTAGATGGTATGAATTCTCGTTTATAAAATTTTGAGAGCTTTGATCCATAGGACTTCTATCAAGGGCACTTCATTGAGATTAAAAATGGGAGACCACAAGAGAGAGTGGGTGTTATTGGATAGCCCATTTTTGAAACCAAAACCATTCTAGATAAGACATGGTTTAATCTTTTCCCTTGCTTTCTAGATGCTTTTATCCATAAAGGATCCTATGATTTGGATGGGAGACTGAATGAAAATTAAACTGGGAAAGTTGAGTCCTTTCTAGGCTTTCTTGACCTTAGGAGATCCTAAGGTGATATAGTGTTTAAACAACACCTTCCAAGCTTCTTGGCCCTTAATGGCCTACATAATCCATTTGCCACATAAGGTAGTTCCTTACTAGGCTATCTCAATGAGCCCCATCCCTCCAGCATCATGCATGAAGCACAAATATTCTCAGGCCACCCTATGAAATCCTTTACCTTAGGGGGAAGTGGCCCAAAGGAAATATTTAAGCAAATTATTCAACTTATGATAAGATTTTTTAGAAGGTACCCAATATGATGAGTAGTACACATGGTTGGTCACAAGAATATTTGAGCAGATTTAAAATTTTCATACTAATGAAAGAGACTTGGTCACCTAGTAATATAGCTTCTTAGCAACTCTATCAACAACATATTTCCATAATAAAGGTGGAAAATCTTCAAAAGTAAAGGGGATGCCAAGAAAATTGAAAACTTCATCATATTGGATCCACTTCCAACTAAATTTAATAGCCCACACTAGTGGAGGGAGGTAATATTGCCTATAGCTATGAGTTTTTTGCCATTGGATACTAGAGCTAGAGGTTAGGAAGAAGGTATTGAGACACTGCAAGTTAGTGTCCACATTGGATTCATCCTCAATGAGGGTTAGGAAGGAGTCATCTAAAAAGTGACCATTAAGAAATTACATATCTTCTTGAGGGTTTACAAGGTCTAGAGGGACATAAATTCCTTTAATAAGGCCCCTAGATACCACATTGCTAAGAAAGTATCCAAAACCCTTAGCTGCAAGCACATATAAGGTGGGAGCCAGCAAGCACCCCTATCAAATGGATAAAAATAGTCCAAACTACTTAGAGGTGACTCCATTAATAAAGAGGATAGCGGAGGCATCTACAAAAATCATTTGGATGGTTTGGATGAAGATGGGTCTAAATCCCAATGTTTGAAGCATGGCTAAAATAAATGGCCATTTGATGCAGTCATAAGATTTTTCAAATTCAATTTTAATGAACATATATTTTTGCTTAGATCATCTATCCCAATCCATCCCTTCCCAAACTGTGATGATGTTATCCAATATATAATAGCTTTGAATAAAACTCATTTATTCCAAGTCCATAATGAGAGGTGGCATATTATACAACCAAATCACTAGATCCTTGGCAATGACATTATATGAGACATTTAGGAAGGTGATGGGCTACCAGTTGTAGATCAATTTAGGATCTCCCTACTTAGTTATGAATTTAATATTCCTTTTATTTATATTTTAACCCAATGAATGTGAGTGAAATGCTTCTTGATAAACCTTATGTAAGTCACTAACCATAAGGTCCCAAAGGGTTTTATATAATTCATAGGGAAATCCAACAATTTCAAGGGCTTTATCATTAGCCATGTGAGACACTGCCTCATGAAAGTCATCAATAGTGAGGGGCCTATTAAAAGCCACCCACTGGGTGAGAGTGAGTTTACATGGCACCATTGTGAGGCATTGCTAGAGGTAAATTTCACACTCAATCGAGGGGGCTTAAGCTTTGAACACTTGATGATAATGGTAGACAAAGGATTGATTAATAGGTAAAGTCTTTATGAGTCTATTCCTAGCCTTAGAGATGACTTGAATTTGTTGTTTTGAGTTCTTGGATTATAGCATTTGAAATAACTCTTTTGAAGCTTTATCCCCAATCTTAAGCTAGTGAATCCTAGCTTTGACTTGGGCTCCTCAGGCATTGTAGTTGTTTAAAATTTGAATGCAGTATCATAAAGATGCAACTATGACCTATAATATCTCATTAAAGGGATATTTTTTTAGGGCTAAAGTCACATGGCTTAGCTCTGAGGAAGTAGAAGAGTAGGAGTGTCTCTAAATTCTATCAATTTGGTAGCTATAAATTCATATAAAGTGAGAGGTTCTCTTGATGGTGTAATCCCACCAAAGAATCTAACCATGTTCTTGGGAAGGACATGGATCTAAATCCTAAACTCTCATAATGTACACTATTATGGGCCCATATTTGAGCAAAGAGGTGTTTAGGAAGAATTAAATTTTATGGACTTTAGGTTTCATAAAGTGTCAAGTCACTCTAAACCGAATAGGGGAGTGGTTAGAAAGCCCAAAATATAGTATCACCTACACCAGGGGAAAAATTGTTATTAAAGGATAAGTTCATTTGAGTAGACATCATTTCCCTATCTAGATGCTTTACAACTTGAGCATGGCCTTCCCTAAAATTACTCTAGGTGTACCAAACTCCATTTGTAGGTTGGTAGGTTAAATTGGGGTCATAAAAGCCCCATTTAATGCACATTTAAAACCACGCCTCCCTTTTTCCAACTACCAACCTCATAGGCAAGTGGCCCACTTTATCCTTAAGAGATGAAACCATATTAAAGTCACCACATAATACCCAATAATCATTAGGGAGATCATCTACTATCCACCACCAGAAATGGGTACACTCCAAGGCATCATTTAAGGCATAAATATTAATAAAACCAAGGAAGTGGCTTTTAATGCTAAAAATATCCCATACTAACTAGTTAGTGCGGTCCATGCCAGATTGCACTAGGTATAGTTGTTACCTTGGAGAAATGAATGTGATCACCCCTCCATATCCTACCTCATGATTACTATAAATAATTATATTATTTTTCTAGATGGAATTACTGATAGCCATCGATAAAAAATATACCACCTTGACTTCTTACAGATAAATAATATCCATATGAGTAAAATTCCTTCTAAAATTACACACAAAACCTTGTGTTTTGGGTCTATGAGACCCTAAACATTCCATGAAAAGCAATTCATATATGATGGGTGTCAAGTTACATTTCCTCTGAGTCCATAAATTCTATGGCATCATATTGATTCTCTAGAAAGTGCTCATTATTGGCACTTAAAAAATCATCAAATTGCTTCCTTATAGTAGGTTCATCCTAGTGCTCTCTTTCCTCCACCTTATCACTCCTATGAAGAGGGACATGAGAGAATTTGGGCATATCTTGTTGAGCAGGAAGTGGTAGAGTGGATGGATATGAGTCTAAAAATTCATAAGAATTGGGCACAGAGGCATCAAAACCTTGGTATAAAATGTTAGCAACTAGAGGGGTGCTAAATACCTGGGTTTTTTCAACTAATTTTAGGGATTCAACTTGAGGAGGCACTTTCTTAGCAAGATCCTTCTCCTTCGGGCCATTACTTGAAGATGGCTTGCCTCCTTTAGGAGTAGTAGCTACATTTGTAGCTTTGAAGTAGTTTTTCTTCTTCCCTACAGTATTTCATCTATCCTCAGTTGGTTTTTTTCTATCTTTAGGAGAGGGATTGGGGGAGAGGAGGAGTGGTTAGACACATTATTATATTAAAGGGGACAATCTTGAATCTTATGTTCTATGACTTAGTAGTGAAAGCAAGTGTTAGGCAAGCTGATATATAAGACTCGTTGGGAGTGCCTCGCATCCCCAACTTGAATTTTCACAAACTCCTTGAGGTCTTGGGAGAGTTCAACTTCTAAATAGACCATTTTATATAGTCTATTAGAGTATAACTATATTTATTCATGATAAACCACATGGCCTATGGAGGATGCAATCTAGTGAATAAAATGCTAGTAGGGGAGTGGGACGCCTAGAAATTCAACCCAAACTAGGACTTTAAGAGTAGTTTACTTTAAGACCACAAAGTCTCATGTCCAAGAGGAGAGAATCATAAACTAGTTCTTGACATACCAATTGGTATACTTATGGAGTATTCCTCCCACATAGGAGGGGTCAAAAAAGTGAAAGATTAAAAAACCCTTGGTCATGTTCTAGACACTTTTTAGCTTAATTCCATGAGCTACCCAGTGAGTTTGAACCTAAGACTGTAGCATAATTTTAGAGGTAATTCTCCAAAAAAAAACATCTTATTAAATAAAATTGCTCTAACCATTGGCATGTAAAATAATATTTAATAATAGGCAAATATAGCATTAGGTTCTTAAGCATTACCTCATGGTAAACTTTCAAGACAAACTTCCTTGGGTGCTTGCAAGGGACCATTTACTCGTCACTCCACCATTCTTCTCCATAGCTAAAATAATCAAGACAGAATTGGGAAAAGTCATTATAAAGGTTGGCCTCACCCAAATATGATAAATCCTAAATGGAAAAAAATACAAGTCCCACAAGTGACTTAAGGCCAAAATATGACACAAGGCTAGGTAGACAAAAAATAAGGGCCAACTCAATGGCATGCATGGAAGAAACCCTAGCAGAGGGAAAATCTTCACTCTCCTTAATTAAATTATCATTCTAAAAACCTTTGAGTACATCATCAGAGTCATTTAGGGTTTTTAGAATATGTATGTACACTATAAAAATGGGGTGACTAGAAAAGGGAATACCAAGACTAAAAACTAGGATAATGATGGATGGAATAATGGATGGTATGATAAAAGGATAAGTGTGATGATAAAAATGGTATGAGGACCAAGGAAGAAAATACTAGGGATATTTAATGACCACATCATGAAGGAACCAAATGTTTAGTTACTTGGGTATACATTAGAGGATATGCTAGGATGATTTTGTAACACTTCTCAAGACCTTTTCCATGTACTTATGAAGGTCAAGATGGGAAGGAAGGAAAGACATAATAATCTAAATGATATGATGGTAGATGATGGGTAAGATTAATAGATAAAGGGATAAGATAGATAAGGATGGGATTGAAAAGGGATATTATGTGGATGAAATGGATTTGTGCCCAAGTATTGAGGTACCATTCAGATAATAGATTATTTTACCATGATGTCAAAAATAAGTTTTGATGATGGTACTTGCCTAAGGTCTTAGAAAACTATTTTTCATCATTGGAATAATAATTTTTTACTTTATTTTATTTTTTATTTTTTATTTTTTTATTTTTTTTACTTTTTTGGCATCTCAATATATTAGAGGTGGGAATGATGCAAGATTGTAGATGTTTTATTGATCTTTAGCCAATATCTATTTTAGAGATATGTGATGTTAGGACCATGTTATTTATGTTAGATGTATTGATGTTCTTATGACCTTTGATGATTCTCAATTGAGACCCCTCTAGACATATAGACCAGGTGTCTTTATAACCCCTACAAGAAATGATACTACCTAGGAAGGTACAGTGTGGAATTGGTGGATTTAGGGTTTGGATGTGATGGTGATGTATAAGATTTGAATGGATGATAGGATCAAGATGGGGAGGTGTGATGTATTATTAGGAGTTGGGATGATCAGTCACACACACCATAAGAGATATTATATGTTTCACATTTGATTAGTTCTATATGAAAAAAGAGTTAAAGAGATCCAAGACTTATGGACTACATGATTATTCTTTGATCTGATCATTTAAAGGATTATCGATTGTATTAATAGTACCATTGACATTATTTTAATTTTTAGACTTGATTATTTATTGACTACCCCCTAATGCCTGGCTTTGGGCTTAATCAAAGGATAATGACCTTTGAATGGATAAATGATGATGATTTTGACTTTGATGGTCCCCTAGTGCCTCAAAATGGGTTCTCTAAGGGAATAAATTTTTGGGTTAAGTTGATGATTTGACTTTTCTTAATTTTGACTTACTAGATCAAAAGTGATTTGATTATCAAGTATGATTTTTTTAATATGATCTTAGACCTCTAAATTTGTGTCACTTATTATGTTGCTTAAGGGAGGGTCCAATGATGTGTGTTCCTATTCATCCATATGGAGAGAGGTGATTAAATAATCATTGATGGGAATAAATGGATCTATGATGGATGAAGGTGTGGGATATGATATGATGAGGTAAATGAGTGGTGCTTGGGTAGCATGGTTATTATAGGGGTTCTTAAGAGACCCAATTTTGACATCAGATAAAATCTCCTCAAGATCAATAAAAGGATCACTAAGACTATATTTAGTACATGTATCCAAAGTATGATCATATTCACTCTGATGATCTTTGATAGATAAATATTGTAAAAACTCTATTATGACTTCATCATCTTGATAGGGATAAAAAGATATGCCTAGTGATTTATTGTCATCTAAATTGGAGGTATATTTAAAATGGCAGGTATAGTCATCATCTACTACAATGTCTATGAGGGGTGATGTTTTTGATGTGGAATTTGATTCAGATACTGGTGTTGAACATGATCTTGATATAGATAACACTATTATCAACTTTGATGCTAACTCTCATGAGGGTATAGGTGATGTTGATGAGGCAATGTTGATAATAGAGGATTCTTTATCTATAAGTGACCTCTCAACATGGGGTTTTGGATGTGATGATGGGGAGATAATGGATTAAAAAAAATAGGTTCATAGAATAAGGACTTAAGACAAATGGGAGGACTAGGTTCATGGGAATAAACTCATCTTTGATGGAGGATTTTTTAAATATAGGGGGACCATGAAAGATGGATGTGGTGTCATGACCTTGGATTAGAAAGGGAAGGACTTAATCATGATCAGGAATGGAATCTTGGCATTCCTCTGCTTGTTCACCCAAGGATGTAGATGCATCTAATTCTTTTTTGATTTTTATGTCACCATAGTCGATGAGGTCTTAGACATAGATTTGGAAATTATGACATCAATTAATGATATGCCCCTAGGTTTGATGATATACATAGTAGTGGTTAGCTTTATACAAAGAGGGATTAGGCTTGGTGGGATTAAGATGTTGTATGGATGGATAGACCATCATGTGACTCAAATGAGTATATAAAAAGAGGGATTCTAAGGATATAAAAAGATGAGTATAGGGGCTCTCTTCTCTTTATGACTCAGATGTGGAATCATTGGAATTTGGATCAAATGGGTGTTAACATGACTGGGTGGGTGTTCTAGTAGTAGATGAGGTGGCTAGGATTGGATTTCATTTGATATTATAGGAAGGGGTAGATGACTTGTTATGACTGGTGGATGGGGGATTTCAATGGGATTGGGTGGTTTGAATATTATAAGTTATTAGACATAGATGGGTGAAAAATAGAGATAATTTTTGGTGGATAGGGGCAAAGTTTGTATGGCATAGAGCACTCATTTCAAGGAGGCAAAAAAGGAGTACATCCCTATTGGCCATGAGGCATTGATCAATTAGGGTATTAACCAAATATATGTTAGATGTTATGGATCAATATGGGAGAAAGTATGAATGATGTGGTTTATTGTCCCCAATTGATAGGTACAAGGGATTGAATGAAAATACTAAGGGGTAATGATGGAATGTGTGGAATAAATTTGGATAAAGGATTGATTTAGTATGGTCTCAAGTTTGACTCAATGATATGAGATGTTGGATGGGATAATACAATATTTAATTTGACTAATTTAGGACGTGATCTAGACTTTTATGATTTTGATTGGATGTGACTGGGTGAGCTATGATAAGCTCTAATATTGTATTATGATGGGATAGACTAGTTGAAGAGATTGATTTTGACTAGGGATTGATTGGATGAAGACTAGATCAAGACTAAGATGATCGGATGAGATGATTTGATTTATAGGTTCATAGGATTATGATTATGATTCAAACTTTATTAGACATAAGCAATATTATAATGAGGAACCTAATGAAAATATTTATTTGGAAACATATATGAGGACCAAATTATAACTATAGACTCAATGGGATGACTAGTATAGGCAAGGGGTTGTCATGCCTCTTGGACTATAATTAGGACTAGGTTGATAAAATGGTGGATAAGGTGACTAGACAAGATAAGATCAAAACAAATGATTAGTTATGGATAAGGTAGACTTGGTCAAAGTTAGACTATGATAAGGATAGGGAGTATGACATATGATTGGTGGATGAGACTAGACTAGGATGTGACTAAGATAATAGGGTGGTGAGAGATAAGATGAGATGCAAGATGATATAGGCTCAAAAGGATGTATAAAAATAATGTGTACTATAGTATAGTGACAAGGATGTATATAATGATATGATGATGAGATAAGGATAAACAATATGGTGATATGAAAAAGAGACCTAGATAGGTTTATTTAGGTTTGGGTAAAAGGCTAAATTGTATCACAAATAGAATAGGTCTATCACAACACTCACCAAATCAAGCAAACCATAAACCTAAGAGTAGTAAGCTGATGGGTGTGTAACCTAATGAACGCACCATCTAATGGTTTCATAAGTGAGGATGTAAGCTAATGACCCATTACAAAATCTCTCTAACCCTCTAAATCATGTCTACCACTTTGGATATGATATTTACTCTGACAACAAGTCATCTATTATGGTCACAGGGTCCTAAGCTAGGCTATACAAGCTCTTTAAGGGAGTCCCCAATATATTCTAGGTATAGCGGGGCCCATGTCCATGTAGGGTGTTGTCTAATGTCTGGTTTAGATAATGAACTCTTCCTTGTATGTGGTTAACCACTTATCCTAATGATAACTATCCCTAATATTTATAATATATTAGAACATAGAGTGTGAATTAGTGCTTGGTGGTGAAATCCAAGGTCAATATCCCCCTAATATTATGTCAAGTGTGTGGGTGTGAATTTCACATCATGTTTCCCCTAAAAATAAAAATGTGAGGGTTTTTTAATGGTTTTTAATCCTCTAAGACTTGTCATTAGGACATAGGGAGGAAAGCATACACCACTATAGCCATTGAGTGACTCATAAGTAGGCAAAAATATTTATTAACCAATTAAGTGTGACATATATAAAATATATAGAAGATATTTTTCAAAAATAAATCCCATAACTTTTTATAGGTGACCTACAAATCAAGTGATTAGTAGTTTCAATTGGAAATATTGAGGGGCAACCTGCAAGACAATACATTAGAAAAAAATTTACCTGCAAGATAAGATGTTAGATAAAAATTTGACCTGCAAGACAAGATCTTAGACAAAGATAAAATATGACTTTCAAAACAAGTGGTTAGTAGTATTTTTCAAGACAAAATTACCACTAATTTTACCCTTATGAAAATTTAAATAAAAAGTGTTAGTCCAATAAGCCTTAATAAAAACACTAAAAAAATGTGATTTTGCACTATAACTTTTTTGGATGAGGGACCACCATGTAGGGATCTAGGGGTAGTATCCCCCAATGGGGTCAAGGGGTAGCACCCCTTACAAATTTAATGGGTATCATCCCTTATAGGTTCAAGGGGAAACACCCTTTGTAGGGTCCAAGGGGAGCACGTGGTACAAGGTGGGGTTGAGGGGCAACACCCCTGACACCAAACATAATTTGGGACTTATGGAACCCTCAAAATTCACTAAAAATGATCTTTAAAATGCACTCAAAAGAGACAATTTTAAGGAAAAAATGAATGTAAAATCATTTTTGAAGAAGGCAAAATTGTTTATACATAGTCAGTGCTATGAAAAATCACTTCCATAGAGTGCAGTACCATAGTTGATAGTCAAAATCACTTCTAAGATAAATATAATTTTGTAGATGGCTAATTCTAACCATGTAGTGAGGTAAAATTGTCTATGGTTAGTGTAAAATAACCTTTGGCAAGTCAATAATTCCACTACAAATATGCATTTTTATAGATTATAGGCAAGATAATAAATTTAATGGTAGGTTACAAAATAAGATGCTTAAAATGCTAAAAGAGATCCTATGTGATTTAAAGTAGGTTTTTACTAGATGTTGTTAGGTAGATGTATTGTAAAATCACCCTAAGTTAAAATCACCTATGGATATTCAAAATCAACTTTACAGATCAATATCGCCTATTGAAAAATGTAGTTTTACTTTAGGTGGATTTAAAATAGATATATAGATTATTGAAAATATTAGAATATATGCAAAATATATATATATATATATTTAGACTACTGATAACAACATGCTTCTAGCTTGCAAAAAGATAGATTAAAAAATGAACAATATAAGCTATTTTTATATACACAAAATCTTTTATGAGGACATAAAACCATATATTGTAATAAAAATCACTTTTGTGAATAGGTCATATTACAAAATGTAGTAAAAAGGATTATTTTAGGGGTAATTCTTATGTTTAAGTAGGGTCTTTTCTTCCCCTGCAATCAGATTACCATCAAATATAAGCCACAAGATCATTAGATATCAAAAACACAGTCTTATTTAGTGAACCAATGGCTAAATCAATAACACCCTTTACAAAATAAAAACCATAGCTAAAGATCAATATCACAACTATGGATAGGCAGTTTTGCTTAAATTAAGGAATCTACTTATTTAAGGGTAACAAGTACTTTTTTTATATTGCGTACAACACCATAAGATTAGTCTAGAGTGCATAAACTAACAATAAGACAAAATGGCTAATATTTTACCTTAACACAATATTATGTCAAAACCACATTTAGACTTGAAAAATCACATATGATTTTCAAAATCACCTCTATCGAGAGGTAGTTTTGTAAGAGGTTAGAAAACTACCAAAAAGGTTAAATGGTTAGTGATTAAGGTTGACAATTTATGCAAAACTATAACTACCAAGGTCAAAATCACCAGTAAAAAATCACCTTTTGTATAAAAATACCACCTTTTACCTAGAACGTGATATTTTTTGAAAATTTGAGCCACGATCCATCTTTAATCCAACCTATAAGGTAAATGGCAAGCACTCCAAGCACACAAGGTTAGTCCAAATGGAGGGTTCCCACTATGGTCTCAAAATGTAAGATGGAAATTATAACCAATTGGATTTTGATTATGCAAACTATATCAAAAATTCCCAAATATACAATCTACCATTAAAATTGAGAACCATTACATTAAAATTCTATAAAATGAATTTTTTAACACAACATTCTAATCTAAAGATAAATGTTCCCAATCAAGATTCAAACAAAAAGAAGACTAAAGATGATAGATGGATATTGCTTACAAATTAGACTTAGATTTTATGATAACATGTTATTAGCTTGATGACTTGATCAAAGACTATGTTGATGGAATATTTTAGCATATATTAGACATAGATTTTATCATTTTTCTTTCAATGGAGCAATGAAGGTGTTTAAATAGAAATAAGGAGAGAAGATAAATGGTGGAGGATTATTCAAGGAATTAAAAATTCCTTGGATGATTCTATAGGAGGGAAGGTTCTAGAGGCAGAAGCCTCTAGAATCTCTTTGAAAGTCTAAACATGATTAATGGTAGATTTGTCATGTGATTAGGGGGTTTTAGAGAATCTAGGGTTAGGCTTATAGGAAACCCTGGGAGTAGGTAGGTAGGTGGGTTATAGAAATTTAAAATTCTCAAATATTAGAAAAGTAGAATTAGCTAGAGGATAATAGGTAATTAGGTGAATTTATTTATTTTTGAGGTAGGAATAAGGTTAGTGGATGAAGAATAATGAATGGGGTTGTTATATAAATGACTATAAGAGGTGATATTAGGACAAGACTAAAAGAGATAAGTGAGATTAAATTAAATAGGTGAAAATAATGTCGACTAATAGTAATATTAGTGATGATAAATGAAGCAAGAAAATTTAAATGTATACACTTACCACACCATATGTGGAGGATAGATCAACATTGATAATGAAGAAATAATTGAATTCCATTTTATAATAGATAAGTATCCAATACAAGTACTTCTAGTATCCCTATTAAAAGATGATGAAGGTAAATATTTTATATAATTTTTATATTATTACTTAAAATTATTTGCTTAGGATTACTCATATATACCAGTAATTATCCTATCATTTTAATGCATAAAATACTATTATATCTAGATGAAAAACTAGTTAAATATATAACTAAAAAAAACATCAAAGGTAGCTTTTCTCCATAGAGATGAAATTCAAAGAATATTGGAAGCAAGATTTATTTGATATATTGATTATACCAACTAGGTTTCTAATATAGTTCTAGTTGTAAATCCCAATGGATAAATTATATGTTTTACATATTACCATTATTTAAATAAGGCTTGCCCCATTTATGATTTCTTATTACCAAATAATGATATGATTGTAGAATATACATCTAGTTATGTGATGTTATCAATTAAAGATGGATTTTATGGATACAATCAAATAAATATAAATTTTGAAGACTAAGAAAAAATGTCATTTACTACATTGTGGGGAACATTATACTATGTGGTTATGCCCTTTGGATTAAAGAATGCAGGGCCACTTATCAAAGAGCCATGACACATCTTTCTATTGTTTGGGATAAGCGGAGGAAATATTCAAAAAAAAATTCAGGAAATGAAATATAAAATTCAATTTTATTTGTATACAATAGGCAAGCTATAAAGGGTTGCACAAGAACAAGTTGGTTATAAAACAAACTAGCAGGTAAAATAACTTGAATAATTGAAAATAAAATAAATTAACAAAGAAACTAATACTTTGGATCATTAAATTATCTCAACAAATTCCCCCTTGATCTAAAGGGTTATAGAAAGACTGAAGCAATGAACTATGAGTAATCCAAGTAGACTCTATTGTAAGTACAACTGGTATATTATACATCCTAGACTGATCAACACCCTAATCATCCCCACACTAAAGTAGAACAAGATCACACTCTATCCAACCACATTGATCCCCACATAGAATCCATCCAATAAGTGATTGCCCTAGTACTATGTATGGCACATCTCAAACTGATGCCCAATAATTGCCAACATCTCCCGTAGGCCTTTACTCGATAATAACAATGCTAGTAACTCAATGTTGAATTGTACTACAGTCACCGATGACTAATCAAAAACTAATATGAAATATATTCTCCCCCTATAAGGTAAGAGGTGAGAATCTATGCCAAAAATAAACTAAGTATAAACCACTGAAATGCTCCACATCAAAGATCATATCAACACTAGATCTATGAAAGAAAAGTATACAAGCTAGAAAATACTACTACATCAAATCCCAATCTTGAGCCTAGCAGCTCACACAAGATGGGTGTGTTACCATCTTAGAACATATAGTCATTAACTATGGAGCAAGAAACTTAGAAATCATCCCATCCATCATAAAAATATGTAGAAGAATATCCAAAAGAGGAACTAGAAGAGTGACCAGAGTGACTGAAGTGACTAGAAATGTTTGCTTTTACCTTCTATCGATGTCAAGAGGACCTCCTTTTGGAGGAGAAATCTGTAGAGAGGTGTCCTATGCCACCACAATTGTAGCATATTTTATCATGTCCACTAGAACTAGAGGAAGTATATCCACATGAATAAGAGTTATTATGATTGTGTTTATGTCCATGTGAATGTTTGTGGTGATGCTCGTGCTTCGAAGAACTAAAATGATGCTTATGCTTCAAAGAACTAGAATGATCCCTATGTCCAGAATGATGCTTATGTCTACAAGTGTGCCTCAGAGAGTGTTTCTATCTCTAAAAGTTCTTTGAATAATATTTTCTATTGTTCTCATATAATGGATTACCTATTGTTCTCATATAATGGATTACCTATGTTGGTATAGTGGGCCTCCTCAATAGGTTTTTCTTTCTTCTTTGTAAATTATCACTCATGTTGAGTGAGAAACTCACAAACGGAATCAAAAGTATATTTATTGAGCTTATCAATAAGCTATAACATTTATAGAAATTTCCTATAGTTAGGGATAAGGCCATTCAAAATAATATAAATGAGCTTTTTATCATCAATTTTCCCACCAGTAGTGTCATATTCATTTTTCAAAATCTTAATTTGTGACACATATTCTCAAAACATCTTCATTATCTGTAAGTTTAGTGTTGAGCAACTGTATAAGAAGTTCAATTTTATTGTAGGTAGTTTGTTTATCATATAAGTCTTTTAGAGCTTTCCATGTTTTCCAAGCTTCAGACTTGATGGCCTCTATGTGAATTATAACTTGTGCACTACAAGTTAATTTTAATAAAGCAAGGGCACGCTTGTCACGTCTATGAAATTCTACAAGATTTGTGGCATCAGTGGGAAATGTTGGTTGTTTTTCAACTACTTCCCATAAGTCATTAAATATTAATGTATTTCCATGTTCATTGACCATACCTTATAATTTTTAGGAGTTAAGCATCCATTTTTAGAATTCAAGATCATAATTTTAGCCATGGTATGAAATCAAAAAATAAGGAATGTTATCAAGGTTTTGCCTTTACCTTCAAAATAGCTTTTGATTACAAGAGATTCATGGGACTTTGTAAAAAAATATTACACCTTATAACTCCTACTACACCCTTATTTCTCCAATTTTTAAATTTTTAAATACAAAATAAGGTCAAAAATAAAATTTTATCCAAAAAAATATTTAAATGGGTTTTGAACCCTTGACTTCCCTATTGAAAAAGTTTTATAAAATATCCTCTACCCGAATTGCCTTCAACAAAGTTGAATATAATACTCCTCTATGTATACAAAAAACCCACAAATTTTTCATTAAAATTCTCCAACGTGGAAAAAAAAGAAACTGACTCAGAAGGATATAGTTGTAGGCATTAAGAAAATACTACTACCATCATAATTCACACCCAATAATTCATCCCCCATTCACCAAGAACTGAAATTCAAATATAGGACAAGCAATGAGGGATTTAAATAGTCATTCTCCTTGCTTCCTTGGACTTGAGTTAAATGAATAAAATATTGAAAATATTTATGCAGAAATAAGCCCTTATCTAGTAGGCACAAGGGGAGGTGAGATTATATTAGCTAGAATTGATGGTCCTATTATGAAGGTTCATATTAGTGGACCTGTAGCTAAATTTATGACTATCCATGTTGCTATAATATAGAAATTATGAGAGAAGATCCATGTGCTCTTAATTTTTCTTATGACTTCCTCTACCCAAAGATGGTGTAGACTTAAACACCACACCTTTATGTATGTAGCAGATTGCTTAGAATAATATAGAAAAATAATTATTAAAAAGAATATTCAATATCAAATTTTTAACTTATTACCTCTCCTTTTTATTTGCATCAGATCGTTGTCATATGGAATTCTATGCTTCTTCTGACCTCAAGATCTTCAGATCATCCTCCTTAAAATTTTTCCCATGGCTCTGATACCACTATTGGCCTGAATAAGTGGAGTAAATATTCAAAAAAAAAATGGAAATGCAATATAAATTTCAATTTTATTTTTTGCAATAGGCAAGTTATAAAGGCTTGTAGAAGAACAAGTTGGTTATAACACCAACTAGTGGGTAAAATAACCCAAATAACTAAAAATAAAATAAAGAAACTAATACTTTAGATCATTAAAATATCTCAAAACTTTCATGATTAGATACATAATATAGTAGAAGATTATGTAAATGATTAATGAGTTAAATATAAACATTGAAAGGATCATGCTAAAAAATCATGATAGATATTTAAATGACTATGAAAGTATAATTTTCGATTAAATCTAAAAAGTGTGTATTTATGGTAACATTAAGAAAATTACCCAATTATATCATATCTTAGTGAGTTATTGAATTAGACCCTAAAAAGGTCAAATCTATTGTATACATGATTCCTCTAAAAGGATTAAAATACTTACAATCTTTATAAGAATATATGATATTTTTTGGAATAATTGGTCAATAAGACATATTATTTCACGTGATTACTAAAGAAAGATACATGATTTTAATGAATGCTAAATTTTAAAATATTTTTAAGTAAATAAAAATTATTTACTTAATCCACCCATTATCATGCCTCTGATATAGGACAAACCTTTAATTTCATATATCAATGCCACAAATCGTGCCTTAGTGGATTTATGGGCACAATATGATGATGAACATAGAGAATGCATGATCTATTACAGTAGTTGTACTTTAGTGAATTGTGAAAAAAATTACAATGCAATGGAAAATTTATGTTTGGCTCTTATTTATGGAGCATATAAACTTCAACACTACATGATCAACAATGAAATATAAGTTATTAAAAAAGTGGACCCATTAAAAATGCTCATGTTAATACCAAATTTGTTAAAATGCATAGATTAACGGGTTATGTTCCTTATGGAATTTTATTTGAAATTCATATCTCAAAAGTCTATAAAATAACAATTAATTTTTGATTAATTATCTTTTGCAATATTTCTTGATACAATAACTAATAAATGATAAATTTAGTGATGATATTACATCATATCATGTTAATGATGGTAATTGGACCATGTACTTTGATGGGTCTAAATGTGCCTTAGAAATTGGTGCAAAGATAATTTTAATTACTCTTCAAGGGAAGTGTATGCCATTTGCATATCAATTATAATTTTCATGTAAAAATAATAGTGCAAAATATGAGGCACTCATTTGAAGATTATATGTTGCATGCATCACATATAAAATCTATTTGGGTATATGGGGACTTGAAATTCATTATAATAGGTTATAGATATTTATCAAATGGAATAATAAAATTTGATACCATATACAGACATGATACAACATTTACGAACTCATTTTTAGAATTTTTTGATTGAGAGTGTTGATGTGCATCTTGTACACATCCCAAATTTAATGAGGTAGCCTCTAACAAGTTAGGATCTTAATAGAGGTAAAGTTCACTCCTAGGAATGAGTTACATGTTTGGGTTAAACAACATTATGGTGAAAAAATAAGTTGAGTATGCAAGTTTTTAATTGGGTATACTTGTAGTGAAATGAATCCTAGTAAATAAATCAAAACCTAAGTGAGTGGGATGGATGGGTGGTACCTAATCTAGAGTGAGAAGGTCTCAGTCAAATAAATTTAAAAAGAAGTAAGGGTAGAGTATAAAATAAGGTTGTGTGGTCCTAAGGAGTCACTTCCTAGGCTAGTTCCTTCAGGGACAAGTGTTTCTAGAACTAATGCTTACTATTTGTGGTTGTTATACACTCACATTCAAACATAGTTAGGCAGTTTGGGGAAATAGTATAGGAAACTTAATGGTCTTAACTAAAGTTTTCTCTCTTTAGAGTTATTATTGCACATTCTTAGTTGGGAGAATGTATCTCAGCCCAAAAAGGTGTCAAAGGTAGATATGAAACACACTTAAAAGACTATATTAGAGATAAAACACTCCTGCACACTTAGATTATTAACATAGTTTAACCAATTACTTAAAATCAATAAAATCTACTAACTTTCAATAGATTTTTCATATCTTAGATTACCATACAATAAAGATAAAACCCAAAGTTATCCATAGCTTTTGCACACTTCAAATTATTGTATTAACACAACCAAGAAAATAAAACCTTAATAACATAGAAATCGAAGGAAATAACACCAATGTAGTTGCATGACAATCAAAACTAATTTCTTCTTGTATTAATAAAACTTCTAACCCTTTTTAATGTGTAATTACATGAATATATAGACTTTGGGAGGGGATCCCTCATCCTCCAAGTCCATGTAAACTCATAGTTACATTATGTAATTAAAACCTTAGTTCTAATTTTAGCATAAAAAATTATGTGTGCATGCTCATAGTTAACTATAACAACGTCAAAATAAATTGGCATGTACAATGCAATGCAACATGTGCATGATTACAAATAGTTTATGCAACTTTTACATTTATGTGTTATGTACAAGTAAACTATAAGTAAATAGATAAGTACTATATACATGTCTATATATAAAATTAGCCTTTGACTAAGGCTTAATGGGTGGTTTTATGGTGTTGGTGGTGGTTGGAGGTGTTGAATTTGTAGCTTGTACTAAACTAGAAGTTTAAGCATCAACTTTCTTCTTGCTTCCAATACTTGATTGTGTTTGTTATCAATGTCATACGAGTACCTAATGATGTCTATATTCATGAATGAGGGTCTATGCACCCTGTTGACTTGTTCAATGAGCCTTATATGCTCAACCTTTGTATTTTAGAAATTAATTCTGAAGATTTCAACCTCTATGACCTTTTTTCTTAGAAAATTTAGCTCCTCTTATATTTATTCTAATATCATTCCTTATAATTTATATTTGAAGCCTGATGGAGGAGATTATCGAAATTGGCCTTGTTGATGATCCTAACCATGGAATCCCTAGCTTGCAATAGCTTTATTTAATTTAGAATTTAAAAAATGAGAGTTTCATGCTCTATGTATTTAAGAATTACTACCTCAACTGCTATGATTCATTCTTTGTCCTTCTATGTCCTAATAACTACCAAATTGAGGGCATTGGATGCCTCCAATGGTGCCACCAAATTAAGGTGGGCATAGGCCTTACTAGTTATATAAATAATAATAAATTTCAATTTATTTTCATTATGTTTCAAAGGATTAAACAATTTAGTGGTTTTAACTATAAGAGGTGTCAATTCTACCCTCATTGCGTTAATAGCTTATAGGATATTGTATAATCTAGATTCAACATTTTACACATCTGTCTCTATCTATATGGTAATGTGCATAGTTTGTTGTTGTTCCATTATTTTTTTTAGTTATTTTTTTAGTTCGTTTCTTTCCAATTTAGTTCCTTCATGTATCTCAACTAGAGCATCCTTATGGGTTTCAAAATAGGATTTGAAATCTTCCATGTATGGGGATTACCCCAATTTCATGTTCTTCCTTTTAGACAAGGTAAATACCTCTTGTTTAGCTTCTAATATAACCCATATCCTAGTCTCATCTTATAGTTTAGTCTTTCTTACTCTTTTCATAATCCTTATAGATTTTTCAAATATAGAGCTTACAATGGGTAACTCCATAATTACAATATTAGGCCTTTGAGAAGCCTTTGACTCCATGTATGTGGTCTACTATGGGAGGTATAATTTGGATGTATATCTTGGTTGAGTGTCTTGAACTGTAGTCTAACCCAATAATTATCATGATGTCTACTTTAATGTTTCTTCAAGTAGGGGATCATCAAGTGAAGGCCAAATAATTTTAGACCAATCTACTCCACCATACTGAGGTAATGGGTGGACCGTATAAATTGGCTTATTATTTTCAGCCTTTTTTATTGTTACCATAGTAGTATCTTAAGAGGAACTGAGGAGAAGGCACTAGTAAACAATGAAACATGGAGCTGAGGGCTTGCTACTACTCCACTGGCCATTTTGGTTTCCTTTTTATTAGTATTTTAGGGATATAGGATAGTAGTGGAAGGAACCATAGTAAAAACAATGGGAATGGATATAGAAGATACAATTGGAGGTAGATTAATTACAGGATAAGGAATAATAGGGGTTGAGGAAATATCCTCTACCTTGGGTATAATCAAATTTGGGTGGGTACTTGATTGAGAAGAAAAAACCTCCACTTTTGGTACCAAAAGGGGAAGGGGGCCACCAAGACTGAGGAACACAAAATAAAATTTAATTTTTTATTCAACACACCCCACCCTATATTTTTTTTTTTAAAGTGGAGGACCCCTTTATTTTTTTTAAATAATGAATCTCTTATTGGGGTATCTAAGTGTGTTTGAGGATTTTGATGGGGGTTATTATTTGTTATAAACTCGATGCTTTGAACATTGAAACATGTTGAGGCATATTTATTTACATTTTAAAGCACTTGTTCAAACTAACCTATTAATGAAAAGACAAAAATAATGGGACTTTGCATGACATGATTTCATGTTTCATTATTTAAATAAGTTGTCTTTGATAGATTTATTTCAAAATATTTTCCTTTAGAAACTTTTCTTCAATGGCTTTCTCATTGAAGACTTTATTTCATTAAGCATTTTTCCTTCAGAATGTTCTCTTCAAAAACTTTCTCATTGGAAAATTTTGCTTTGGAAGGATTATGTCAAAAGGTTTACTTCAACAAGATTGGTTTTCAAAATCTCTACTCTAGTAACTTTGTTTTGAGAAGTTTTTGGTCATCAACTTTTCATTTGAAAGTTTGGTCAAAAGCCTTGTACCAAAAGCTTTATGTCCATGAATGCCTTTCAAAAGGTTCTCTTAGGAAACTTTCATTTTGGATACTTTTCATTGTAAGGTTTATTTTAGAAAGATTCTCTTTGGAAACTTTCTTGTGAAAGGCTTTGTGTCGACAACTTTCATTTTAGAGACTTTCATTTCAGAAACCTTATTTCAAAAAAAAAAAAATTGGAAACTTTAGGATAAAATACTTCATAACCAATCTTCCCAAAGACCATTCTATGTTTTGAAGTCTTTTGGATTGAAGGTAAAGTTTGACTTCTATTGACTAGACTAAGTAATGACACATGGAAAAAGATGAAAGGTAAGGCAGTGACACCTTGAATGACAAGGCATCCTACATGGCATGTACACTAGGACAAGGTGGTCAAATTATAATTTAGTGAAGGTGATGAGCTCATAGATGTTGAAAATTAATGGTGTATGAACTAGAAATAAATGCATAAATCTATTAACATCAATCTCTTAGCTAAGTTCACATCATTCCATCTTTGAGAGCTCAAGCAAACTTTAGCCTTAAGTAATCCCAAAATCCATAATTGCAATTAGAGTTATTTTTTATCTGCTACATTCAATTCAATGTTATACACCATTATCAAAAGCTTAGATCATACTAGTATCCATCAAACCACCATTGCATCATTTTCCAGATCATACAAAGGATCCCTTACACCCTCCAAGTTCTCTATCAATGATTCCATAGAGTGTTTGATGCTACTATATTTGATGATTTTTATCCAAATTACTTAGAATTATGGGAATTTGTGGATAATTTAGAATCTTTTACACTAAAAAAGTAAATTTTAGCTAAGGATAAGTAGTTGGTAAAGGACTTACTTCCATTAAAATGTCAAGCCCTGCATTACATAGTTATGAATCTAGAGGTTATGTCATACATGGATTTATTATGAGGCCTCTTCTTTTAAGGGAGAATAGTAGATGGTGGATACCTTAACTATTTTGAAAATAACACAATTATCATGTATATTTTAGTTGATGCATTTAACATGTATTTGAGCCTACCCATTCTAGATGTCACTTTCTATTTACACATTATCATTACATGGAAGAAGTCCAATAATGCAGAGTGAGCACTATCAAGGTGGATCCTCCTTAGAGAAAATTTCAATATAAAATAACATATCAATAATCCTATTCCCATCACCCAATTTAGAATGGGAATCCATGTGGGAATGACACTATTAAATTAACTTTTTATCCATGTAAACATCTAGTTCTTGCACTTGGAGTGGGTTCCCCTACAAGACTTTCTAAGTACCTCAGAGCACACTTATACTTTGGGGGAAGTGATCAACACTCTAATCCAAGAACAAATCTTGAACAAAGATAAGAGGCCACTAGGATGAAATTTTTACATGATGTCTTATTTATTAGATGCAATCATGGGGATAGTGTACAGGCATAATGGATACCTATGGGATCCCAACCTAGATGTGATTAAGAATAGGATTTGTGACTATTATAGTTTTGTGCACATATACTCATATGTTAGAAACATATCAAATATTATTAAGGACATCTACCTTCAGGTTTGGATGTCCATCCATGACAAACCTTTGTAAATAATTTCACCCAGCATAGCCAAGACACTTTCCAATAATGTAAGACACTACTAGCTCTAACCATACTACATTATTATCATGGTGGTTGGCCATAAGGTCAATCCTCTTCAATTCCCTAAGTTCATTCTGGATAAAGTAGCTGAGCAAGAAATTTCATACTAAATATGGAATGGCATTGAGAAGGAATTGATAAAGAATAAGAAGGCCACATTCCATGACTCCCACATCACCATTGGAAAAATGCAATACACAATATGGAGGTAGTTCAAGGAATTAGGGAATGTTAGGAAATAATATGCATTTCCTACCCTTTTTCATAGATACTAAGATCCTCATGGCAAGGTCCAAAATAAAATTCACACCCTTGGCCTCACTTACAAACACAAGCTAGTGGATCATGATTTTATTTTTCTAAATGCCAAGGATGATGAATAATTGAAAAAAAGGGCTATAAATGTAGGATTGAGTAAGGACTTACTGAGATTGATATAGGTTGAACCATATCTCACACTTGGTAAAGCAAATTTTAGGATCCTACCTCCTAGAAGATGGAGATTTTTTTAATTCTTGGAGTGGTAGGCCATCACAAAAACCACAAGGAGAGGGACAAGATCCCTAAATATATCAAGGCTAATCATAAGACCAACAATAATTGGTAAGTGATGTACCTCTCATTAGATCATAGGATGAACAAAAACAAGAAGAATAAGTGTCTACCTCTTCACAAGTAAAAGAGAAACAAGTTCTCCTAATTCAAACTTCATCAGTTGAACTAATATAGGTTAAGCAAGAATTGGCAGAGGAGATAACTCAAGGGAGAGACAATGCATAGAGGGAAGTAGTTAAGATTATTTGATTGGACTCCTCTGATGAAGAGGAAATAGTGGCTTCAATATCCCCAACACCCAATATTATTCCCTCTTCTCTTCCCCAACAAGCAACAGTTACACAAGCTAGCAGAGCAACCAAGTGTTATCAATGGAAGCCTAAGGGAGATAGACCATAGACCCTACCAATAAAATAGGTAGATGAGGAGTTGTATTAGGCTAAGGTATTAAGCCTATAAGCACTAAAGTCCAAGTTACCTCTGATAGGTGAACCATCTATTAAGGGTCCTTTAATCATATTCCCTTTAGGCCTTTTCCCTTTGATGTCCTTACCTATAGTTGATATCACCCCTACACTAGTGGTTTCTACATTCATCCTTATCCGATCACTTTCTTTGGGCTCTTTTTTATGCACCCATTTGCTAATTTTCCTAGTGTCCCTTCATCCACTCCACCCTCCATTGTTGTAATTTATTTCCTTTCCATCTCCACCCCATCAACCATATCTATATTCACTTCATCTATCAACTAATCCATCACTCCAATTGTTTCTCCTTCTACCCAATTGGGTTCACATTTGACTTCATCAATTCCAACAACCAAAACCATAATAGTAACCACCAAAAAGGCTCTCTGAAAGTAGTCAGTCTTTATTTTTCATCCAATGCCATACTTTGGAAACATAGACTGGTCAAAAATCATTTGGCCATAAATACCCAATCCTTCCACTAAAATTGAGCTTGAGTCTAAAGAGCATGTTCAAGTGGAAGCTCATCAATTGGATCATTAAAATATCACTCTTCCAAATTAAACCAAGGATTTAGGAGCCTTAGCCTCTAAGAGGCCCAATCTAAATATCACTAAACTTCCAATGGTGAGCTCATTATCTGATAAGGCCATAGCATCAATACATTGGGTAAAGAAGAGTAAAATTGAGGATATCTCAAAAAAACTATTACCATGGAGGAAAGGGAAGGGGTTTATTCCCTTATCAAGAGATAAAACAAGCAAAAGGGTCAATCTATGTATACTTAGGACCTCTAGTCCTACATGGAGACCCATACAAAGGCAATCCTGGCCATACATGAAAAGACTAAAATGGCTAGACAAGAGCTTGAAGAGGAGTTAGAAACTCTTAAGAAGTAACAATAGGTAATCCAAGTCCTTCAAGGTGTTGATTAGGATGTGCAAAATGCAGCACTGAGGCTATATGAGATTTTAGATTATATTTATTCTTTGAGAGTTAATTTGGCTCCCCATGTCAATTCTATAACTAGATTATTCAAAAGTCTTAAATAATATGAGAAGAATCTAAATTTCTTAATGTTATATACCCGCAATAAGGCATTTATTCACTTGAATTTGATGACCTTGTTGGAGGCATCAAATTCTTTAAATTTAGCTTTAATAATAATATAGGAGGCTTGGGATTGGGTAGCATCATCTAAATCTCTTGTGAACAAACTAGCCAAATAAGAGAAGTAGGTCGAGCAAATTTTGGCAAAGCTATAATTAATAACAATTTGGGACAATCGAGAGAAACTGGTTATTTAGGTTACATTTTATCAAATGATTAAGCAAGCCTCTAATGGCTTCAAACAAAGTATACAAGGTTTAATCTTAAAAGACATTGAATCTAAATTAAGCGTAGCTAGGAAAAAGGTAATAGAGGTGGAAGTATTATGGGTTGGCTTTATAGCCACCAAGATAGAACATGCCAAGCTAATAGAACAAACAAATAGGGTGATTAGGCCACATCTTATAGATATAAACCTTATTCAAGCATAGAAGGCTAAGGCATATAATCACTAACAAGATATAAATTCTAAGAAGGAATCCCAATAAATGTCACTGCTACTTCTTCTATGCAGGCTCCACCTATAGCACCACCAACTATAGCCACATCAATACCACCTCATACTACATATCCTATGGTAACTTTAAATCAATAAACAAGTGCATCTATGAGTATAGCTCTAGTTACCATGTCATCAAGCACAAGTAAAACCATAGTTATAGAAATAGTTTTTATACATATTAAGCAAGAGCCAATTTAGCAAGAAGGCTAATTTTGTATAATTTTTGCATGTAATGGTTATAACTAAATAGTTAAGTCTTAATTGCATTTATGTTGTAACTAATTGAATCTTTTTTATCACCATGCACATGTTACATGATTGAGATATATATAAGTTATTGACATGTAATTAAGAATTATCTTATAGTCTATTAAAATGTAAACAAAATGTTCTAAACTTGGAGGATGAGGTGACCCCTTCCCTAAGTCCTTTATAAACATGTAGAACCCTCTTTTCAAAAAGTCAAAGTTTTGGATGAATATATAAGAAGAAATCAATAAATTTCTTATCATGAAATTGTGTTTATTCTCTCTTTTTCCTTCTCTATATTAATGAATTTGAAGTTTATTTATTTGTGTTGATTCAATAATTATGATGTGTCCCAATGCTACGGATGAATCTGACTATTTTATTAATAAATATTAATCCTATATGTGCAATAGTTATTAAGGACTTATATACTTCATTAATTTAGATAGTTAGCACAAGTTTAATTTATTACCCAATGTGTGTATAAGTATCTCATTTGATATAGTATTTTATGTGTGAGCAATAGCTATAGATAACTTCTTGGTCTAAACTGTAATCTATTATGCAAAAGTGTGCAATAGTAGACTTAAAAAATTAATCTTTATTTGAGACCATTGAACATCCTATATATTTTATCCTAGACTTATAATCATGTTTATTCATGAGTGTACAAAATATTCAAACAACAAACATTGGTTTTGAGATACTTGTCCACCAAAGAAATACTAAAAAACTCCTTTTAAAGACATATAACCTTCTTTTCTACCTTATCCTTCCTTTTTTTTGAGTTTCTTTGAGATATGCCACCATATATTAGTTTCCACCCATCCAACTCATACAGTGATTTATCTTTTTTATTAAAATTCATGTATCTAGCCACAAACCTAGTTAAACAACCCATAGGCTCAACCTACTATTCCACCACCCAGTTGTTTTAACCACATACCTACAAATTGTGCCCTAAAATGGAACTTAGTTCTATAGAGATCCCAAAACATTAGAGATTGCCTCATTTAAAAATTCTCTATAATGTGCATAAATCCCACATGAACTTAAGAAGAAAAAATTTGGTGCTAGGAAGGCACACTTTTTTGTTTTCCCAATAAATAAAGAAGCCCATCATTATGGAGATACTCAGGAGATTAAGAAGGTATAAGGCCTAATCTAGTATTTTCATTTAACTATTTTCAAATTCTAAGATTCTTAGACCCATACATGTCATCCCTAAGATACACCAAAATTGAACACCTTCCCCTGTAAATAACATCCCACCTATCAATCTTCTTATGGCTCAACCTTGGTTAATTGAATCCACCATTACCATACTTAGGGATTATCATGATCTACCAAAGAATACAATGAAGTATTTTCTAACCTTCTCCCCTTAAAGTGGGAGAATGGTATAAGAACATATCAAATCTTTCAAAGTTGCCTTGAGATTAATGAATTTTATCCATGACGATGTTGCATGCAAGATTTTTTCATTTACTCTATAAGATTATTCTTATGATTGGTATCTCAATTTTCAATAAAATTCCATTACCTTATGGGATGAGTGCCAAAATACGTTCTTGGCACAATTTGGACAAGTAACTAATCCAAGTCTGGTATATCAACTCTTTACCATCATGAAAATGGAACCTAAATATTCAATCTGAGCCTTTAATACAAGATTCCAGAAGATGCACACTCAATTAAATGCCATGTATAAAAATTGACACTAAATTTAAATGCACTATTGACTAAAAAATAGTTTTATCCAACTACAAAGGTAAGAATTAAACCAAAGACCTCTGTCAAAGTAAGACTAAGTATTAACGAATTCACCTACACACTCATACATGCATCTCAATGGAGAAATTTCCTTTTGAAGGCATTTTTAAAAAAAATAACTATTTTAAACAAATTAAAACATGTCTGATTAAATATTTTAGGGAACTATAGATTATGGTTTGAAACTTATCTTTTAAAACAAGACTCTTATCAAGATTGTTAAATCTATAAGAGTATTTGTGTTACTACCTAAATATTAACTTTAAAACTTTCACAAATGTCATTATGCATAGGATGAAGCACCAATAAAGTGTCAATGGAGCATGTTGTGGTTTGGAGATTCAGTAAGAGTTGAAGGTAATGTTCTAATGGAATCATTGTAATGAGGCCCCAAGTTGTTAGTGTGGGTAGCATGATTAAAAAAATGGCATTCCATTGTGTGACTATTATGTTGAAGCCACCAAAAATACCAATGGCAGGACACATGGATACAAATCCCTCTCTTGACAATATACCATAAATCCTTCACTAGGTTTCTATGGTCTAGAAAACACTTTGAGACTATATATGGATCTAGATAATAACCAAGAATATGTTTCTCTTATCAAGAATGAAATACCCAAGATCTGAAAAAAAATCAATCTCCACTTGAAAAACATTTACAATAAATGGATATAAAAACTAATATTTTTACAAATAATGAAATCTCATAATTAAAAAAATAGCAATGATAAGAAAACCAGACAATCGAATACTATATTGACTATGATACCATATCAGAGTGTTCACCAAGATTATTGGATCAATTACATGCACTGGTTTGACTAAGAGTCAAGCAATTGAATAAAATAGTTGTGAGTAAATCAAAATAATAATGCAAACCTATGATCAATCCATCCAACACACTAATTGAATATATCACAAATAAATATGTACAAATAGGATATTGAATGTGTAACTCCATGAAAATTGGTCAAATACCCAAGAATGGAATGTAACACCCCATACTCAGAATAGCTTGTCAAAGAGTAATTCCCACTAAATAATAATGGTATTCAAGTGTAAATCCCTATGACTAAGTACACCTAAGCAAGCTAACTCCTCGAGTATAAGAATAATCCATGTGTATGAATAATCCACAATAAATAAATATGAGGAAGATAATATCCTACACTAACACCCTTGTTCCCTAAAGTCTCAAATTTTTCTACTAATACATGTTTTTACATGCGTACTTTTACAATCATATTATTTCCTTCTTCCTTTTCATATTTACTCATTAATTTTTTTTATTTCAACCTCTTTAATTTTCCCTTCATCTAACCTTTCATTTTTTCTTCTACAACATTTTATACTCTCACAAACAAAAATTATTTCCCCTTTCCTCACACTAGAATGGTTTTTTATTATCTTTTGTTGTTTATTCAAATCCTTAAAACCCTGTCAAGTTATTAATACCCTCTCACTCTCCTAAAAATTATTTTTTTCCTTTTATCTTCATTTCTTCCTCTTTTAGATCTATTGTTTTTTCTTTATTATCAATTCCATCTTAATAGTTTTATTATAAAATTATTTTATTCATCTTTCATAGCCTTTCCAAATTCCCATCTTCCTACTTCCTCATATTATTTTTAACTACTTTCTTATAAATCCTCCTATTATTTAAGTCCCTTTTATTATATTCAACCACTTTCCTTTCCCATTTTTATTTTAATATAATGACATTACCTCCTAAACTAATTTCATTGTCTAAAAGTTTACTCTTCCAGCCTCCTTCTCTTCCAAAATCATGTCTTTCAGTGAAAAATATAATGTGCCAACCTTTTGTTCTTCATTTTCCACTTCCTTGGTCAACCTATTCTCCATTTTAACCCAAATACCCTTCTCTTATTTAAATTGATTGCATGTCTTGAAAAGGAATTTTCTATAATTTTTAGCAATATGATCCTCTCTTGAGTATATAAAACACCTTCTCGGTGGATTTTCAAATTCAACTTTTTTAATAATTTATCTTTGTTGAACCTAAAAAAAAATAAAATTATGGGATAAATGGTTAAGTTCATTGCATATATGGAAAAAATAATTATTTTTTATCAAATCCAACTTATTGTAAACACTTAAATTTTATCACTATTACTTGACTATGCTTATTTTTGACACATCCTAAACCAGTTGACTTACCCCAATTACATGGATATTATTTTCCATTCCTCTATTCTATTTATCTATATGTGAGTGCAACCCTTTTTTTCATCACTATTACATATAACTCTCAATGTTAAATGCTCAAGTTGTCTAAAATCACCTTTAGATAGTCTTTAATTCAGGATAGTTATCCTCGATTCTCTAGATAGGTTCATGCTAGGTAGACTAGAGTGCATATTGATCCTATTGACTTAAAACAATAATTTCCCACACCAAATAATGTATAGTTTATAAAATTCAAAAATATTCTTTTGGGTCCTCCCACACATTTCACATGGTCATCTAAATTAATTTGTTAAAATATTCACCTATAAATACACATCAAAGGTCATTCATTTAGATCACTTGGCATTCACTTATCTCAAACTTACATGTTATTGCACATTGAGCAAATTTACCCGACTCTTCACAAATTCAAGACCATTCTTGAGGAACAATAATCAACCAAGTTCCTTTTAAAGCAAGTCAAAAGCTATCATTTTCAAGTATCAAAGCCATCTTTTAGCTGCATATATATAATCAAAGGAGCACAATCACACATTCAATTTAGGTGTGATAAATACATGGATTTTATTTCCCTCCTTGGATAATTGGATACATACGCAATAATCAATCATCAAGGGAGTGATTGAGGTCAACACAACCCATTACATTCCTCTATTTTCTTATAGGTTTTCAATCTAGCAAAGTGCCATAATGATTTCAAAGACTAGATAAGACATATATCAATTTATTTGGAGTAAAATCCTAGTTGTAATATCTTAGATTATTTAGCATCCAAAGGCATAAAAGGCATAGCAAATAATTATTTTACAAAACAACTAAAACAAGTGTGTGGCCAACAGACTAGAGTGCATTGCATTCTAATCCTCCTATAGTAGTCACGTCTAAAGATATTTTGTGATCCTATTGTTGATTTTTATTTCCAAAAATATGCTTTATCTATCATTTCTCATCATTCACCTATCACAATAAAATGGGATGAGTTTTCAATCAATGGATTCATGTACACTGTATTGCATTCCACTTTCAATAAACTTGTCTAAATTCTATTTTTGATCATGTGCATATTCATGAACCTGTACAGTCATCTCTTTCACTAATTTTCACTATCATAAAATCAATATAAATTTTTATGTAAGCTAAGTATATCACTTCTTATAACTTTCCAAAAATAAGAGTTTTTATAGTTAGCATTTTTTAAAATTAAAATTGTTGAATATTGTACATCTTTAGCATTTTGATATTCTCTAGTTTTACACCTATATGATTAAATACATTTATTATGTTTTATCAAAAATAAGATAAAACATATTGGTTATCCTGAACTATTACTTTCAATCCCTTTATTTTATGATTTGGATTTCCATTTTTTTTAATTATTTTCCTAAAAACTATGTTTCAAAAATTTAAAAACTCATAGGAGTTATCGTTATAAGAAAATCGATCTTCAATTTTACTTAAGCCATGATATGAGGTATAATACCCCATACTCAAAACATTAGACATCACTATATAAATATTTTAGTATCCACATACCTCAAAATATATCACAAATACCAAGATTTGTTTTCCAACCTTAGAAAGTCTTTGGTCATCTGTTCTTGTAATGTACTGATAAGTGGTTAGCACTGAGAAGTTACTCTCAACATATAATATAGAAATTATAGTATGGTTATAAGAATGATGTAATCCTCTAGTTAGTCACTTTAAAATTGTGATCATTATTTATGACTAGGATCAGTATATCTAAGATCCTATAAAGCAAACACACCTTGCTTAGTCACACCTTTTACCATTATTTCTTTGTTATCATGATTGATTATTTCCTAGTAGTAAGTTAGGTTAGTTTTATATTTACTTTATCTTTTTTTTTTAAATAAAATGGAATATCAATATGTAACACCTAATGATGTTTATCCTCTGGATTTATTCTTTTATCACAATGCATTATTTTTGACCAATAAAATTAAAATAAATGCTAAAAAGGCTAAAATGAATAATATGTAATCTCAAGCCTTAACCAACTCACATTATTGAAATAATGTTCCTAATATACAATAACCATTAATTCAAATCTTTGTAAAATATAACATAACATGGGAGTAAGAATAATTATACATTCAAAATCTTATAAGGTATACTACACACCCTATTGATGGACTTATCATGACCATTAAGGCTTATAAAGATAATATAGATAAATAAGATGAAATTAATGAAAAATAAATTGCTACATATCTTAATTCCAACCCACATGATATTTATGAATTCGTATTATTTTAAGAGATGAGAAACATAAATTAGTTTCCACTTCCACTTCTACTTCAGATACTCCAATTACTACCATTATTTACATTCCTATAGCAACCCATATTGTTATATATGTGATAACATCCATAGGTATGGGGGCATCACTTGGTATACAAAAAATTAACATTCATATTTATAAAATGGTATCATATACACCTCTATTTATTAGTTGACAAGGTCCAATTCCAACCTTGCCTGATGCATCTTCTCTTTGATCAAAATGTTCTAGCCTTTCATGTTAAACTATTGCAATTAGAACAAGGTGTCTCTAAAGCTACTCACTCAATGGATTCTTATACTCTAATTTGCAATCCTTTATAACCTAATATATCCTCTTACCCACTTCCAATAAGATTTGAATCTCCTAAGCTACCACTCTATGAGGGTAAGGGTGATCCTAAGTAACATCTTCATTCATTCCATGCAGCATGTTTAGATTATTCTTACAGTGAAAAATTACTCACCCAGCTCTTTCCAAAAAGATTCAATGATTAAGCTATAACATGGTTCTATGATCTCTCACTTTAATTAGTTATAGAATTCAACCCTTTGGTAGATCAATTCCTAGCACACTTTTCAACCAACATTGTTAAAAAGTTATCTTGGTTATGAGACCTACTCAAAAACACAATACAAAGATAATGAATACACCCATTCATGAGCATAGTGCGAAATTAGTTACGGTACTTATAAATAATATTTATTTACAATAAATTCAAAATAATATGGTATACCTTCCAAATCATCAAGCTTAATATCAGATAATTATTCAAGGTTCAATGAAATTAAAATATTTTACAACACATTTTAAGGTAGTACCTTAGACAATTCAGAATGTTCCATAGTGAAGACAAGCAATGAGACATTCTCTTATTATACTAAAAAATCCACCAACTTTTTCACCTTTTCAATTTATACATGTGGCATCATATTCTATAATTAATGATGAGGACATTTACACTACAACACTTGATGCCTTTTTAGATTTAGATACATCCACACCTAGCACTTTTCATCCATAGAAATTCACCCTTCAATTCTATTATCTAAGCACACACTATGGCCCTTTTATTGATGAGATCATAAGCTAGTTCCCTTAAAAATATATAAAATATACAAAAAAAAATAAATAATTAAAAAAAATCAAATAGTTAAAAAATATAAAAACATTCAATATATTTTCAAAAAAAAATCAAGACATGAGCATGATATGAGATGCTAGTTACTACTTTACATATTATTTATCACATAATTTTGGCCATTAACATATTATTTTTCTATACACACGTGTTTCACAAGGTATATGGGTGTGATGCAGGACATACATTATATATACATTCTTAGATATTGGACTCCCTTCTACCCAATAGCCATGCATATATTTATGACTTTAAATTAAATATTGAGCTACATATATTACAAGTTTTTTTTTTAATCACCCATGTTTTACATTGTGCTACATATGTTACCTTATTATAGTATGACATTGGCATATATGGATGGAATAGACTAGTTTTCACTTTTTATAGGCTCTTTTGATGTTATTTACTTTCCTCAATGAAAGGTTGGACATTGCTTACTTATTATGTGTGACACTAAGCCCTTATGTGAAAATTATTTGAACATATATATAATATCATTGCTTGGCATGTGTGATATTTTAACATGTCCATTGTTTGTGGCCATTGGCCCTTCATTTTATGCAAAATTTGAACATGCCCCTTATATGTGTCCCTTGGTCTTATTACATGACATTGTTTGACTTTGTATGTTGTGATTGTGTGCTTTTTGATCTTGATTAGTAGTGCCATGGTATATATTATAAAATTTTATTATGGTTACTTTATTGTGTGATTCATGGATATATCTATCTAGACATGACATTTATATACCTCACATTCAATATGTTGCATACATGCCTCAATGAAAATTACAGTTTTATGATGACATAATATCTATATGTTGACATTATACTACATGATTACATCTTAATCACATGATATAGTTAACTCTTATTTTGAGATGAGTGACTTTCTAGTTACATACCTCATCTCAAAAAGGGTCCATCACAGTGGGATTGTCTTAGAGATCCAAGCCTCCATGAGTAGATAAAAATTAGATTTGGGATAGAGTACAGGCTTTAAAAAATATAGAGCATATGTTTTTAAAGATTCAAAATAATGCAAAAATATATTTTATAACAAAATACATGTTTTCAAATATATAATGTAATACAAAAATCAAACATTCACACATTGGGCATATGGAATGCATATACATTCACTCTTGGAAGACCTAAAGTATAGATTCATTTACACTTTAAAGCATATGCATGGGCATATGAAAAATAGCTACAAGATAGAAGCTACAAGTTACAAATACATTTATAATTAAGCATATAGGTGCATATCATTCTATATCATTTGGCATAAAAATTAAGGGGCATGATACTCATTCATGTTCATGCTTATTCAAAATTTAAAGTTTCAAAGTTCAAAGTTTCAAAGTTTCAAAATTCAAAGTTTCAAAGTTGCAACAAGGCATGATACTTATCCATGCACATTTTCAAAGTTCAAAATAAAATTATTCATTTCAATGCAATTCTATAAGCAATGTGGTCATGACAAAGGAATAAATATTTCTTTATTATCTTTAGATCATGCAAATTAGAATATATATCTATCTACAATGATGTGATTCAAATTTGTGTAGGTGATGTACATTAAATTATAGTGAGACTTAATTTTCTTGGCATCACTTTTATCGAACCTAGCATGGTTCCATCTTTTTGGATTATTACATTAGGTACTTCTCCATATTCATGAGATTTTAAATAATTCATATTTCTAACTAAAAATATTTATTATTTATTCAAATTGGGACTTGATACTCTCAATTCACCATTGGTTCAAATTCTCCAAATGATTCAATAAATGGTCATAGTTTTCCATCATTAGTTATAGGTTAGAGGGAAATTTGGTTTCACCTATATATAGGTGCACTTCTCCCTTTCTCTCTTTTCAACTTTTCAATTTTAAAAGTTTAATATTTTTCAAATTTTAAATGGACAAAATGACTACTTCATAAGTGATTGTAGGGTTTATTAAATCTGAGTGCATTTCACAATAGAAGAATCCACTCAAAGACAAAGTATGTTTTACAAATTTAGGTTAAATTCTATCTCCTTTCCTTTAGAAATTTTATTACTATAATAATGATGGAGGATGTAGACACTTAAATTTAGTCACAAGTACTTGGAAGTGATAATTCTTGACACATCCTAAACCACATGACTTACACCCAATTACATGACACTTATTCACCATTCATCTAAGTCATTTATCTATAAGTGGGTTCAAACCTTTTTTGTCATCACTATTACATATAACTCTCAATTTAAAATGCTCAAGCTGTCTAAAATCACCTTGAGATTGTCTCTAGCTTAGGATGGTCAACCTTTATCCTTAATGATAAGTTTGTGTTAGAAAAATCAGAGAGAAATATGCTTTTGTCCACTTACAATGGACACATCCCTCACCAAATAATAGGGAGTTTTTGAAATTAAATACATTATTTTGGGTCTTCCCACACATTTCAAATGGTCAATTAGAATAAATTTTCAAAATATTCACCTATAAATACACATTAATGGTCATTCATTTAGACCACTTGGAATTCACTTCTCTCAAGCTTACATATTATTCCCATTGTAAAAATGTGCCCTACTCTTCACAAATTCATGATCATTCATAAGGAGTATTTATTATCTAAGTTAAGAATTTTAAGTAAAATCAAGAGGTATTATTTTTAAGATCAAATTCATCTTCTAGTTATATACATATAGTCAAAGGAGCACAATCACACATTCACTCTGGGTAGGATAACTATATGAGCTTGATTTCCCTCCTTGGAGTATTAGATACATAGGTAGTAGTCAATCATCAAGGGGGTGATTTAGTTCAACTTAGCCCATTACATTCCCCTCTTTTCTTGTAGGTTTTTAAGCTATCAAAGTTCCTTAAGGGTTTCAAAGACATGAAGTTATTTTTATACAGTAAAACCCTAGTTGTAATACATAAAATTTAATATCCTCATCTTAATTGAAATTATATGAGGTGAGATTAAATGGATATAGTAGTGTTAAGGCACCTTAATGTGATTTATTCACATTCTTTGCTTAAAATTGGTTTGTTATAAGCCTTTATGTGAATCTAACTTGGCCTAGTTATTTCTATGAAAAAATACATTTTTTTATGTATTTTTCTTAAGGACCTAAGGTGGCATTGATATCTAAGTTTCATGATTATTAATGTTGACTTAGGAAACATCGTGAGGTCTTGGGATCTTGTTTCATGATTATGTTGAGACCATGCCTAGTCTTGTGTTGATTCATCTTTGATCAAGGTTATGATTGGTTTAAAAATTAATTAAATATTAAAAAAGCTCATTTTCATTAATACCTTTGTAACATTATCATGTTGATTGACTTTTGGCTATGGTCAAATGACCTAGTCATTCGATTAGGATTTTTATGGAAGACTTTATGGAAGAATATCCTTAGATCCTTTTTAATGAGAAGGTAGAGATAAATGGGGAGAAAATGGAAGGTTTATATGGTAGTCATGGAGAATGTGCAGGTTTTTTGATTCACTACTCAAGTTGCATTACTATGAAAAGTAGTTAGATGAGCAAAAAAGAAAAATTGATGGAAAATATGTGTGTACACATAAAATTTTATTGTTTGAGGATTTGGTAGTAATCCATGACATAATAAATATATACAACTATGACATGTGGATGAAAAAATTAATTATTGGGATCTTAACTATTTATGTCATTTTGTGAGGAAATATTTAATGGACTAGTTTGTGGAAATCTTCTACCTTCATGACTTAAATTACAAAAGAATGTTTGGGAGAGACGAGGCTTCGGATGGGTAGATTGAGGAAAGGAAGCAAGGAAAAATGTGGGTCTTGGATCCTAGTTTATAATCATAGGAATGTTACCTTTCCTTTTGATTAAGATTTATACATTTTAGCTCTTCAACAAAATGATGGCAAGTTCCTTATAGATTTGATACCCTTAACAGGGTATAAACCCATAAATGTATACGTAGGTATACATATATGAGTTTATACCTTGGTGTAGGATAAACCAAAATATTTGAGGGTCCTTCGAATTATTATAATAACCTTATGTTATGGGTAATGAATAAACACCACCTAATGAATGAGTGGTATAATGATATTTGTGGTGTTTAGTGTCCTTCTTATGGAAGAATGATCTAGTATGGATATGATAGTAAAATTTGAAATACATTTGTAGTTTAGTGGGAATTGTGCTTGATATATGCATTTTATTATATGTATAGGAGTAAAACCTAGCTCATACATCTATGACTTTATATTCCATTTATTTTATTGATTAATAATTTATTTTTGGATGTTGAATTTGGGTTAATGTTGACTCAATTCAGGTTTGAGTTTTTTATGATTAGAAATTGTTTCTATTGATCTATCAATTGTTTATTCACATGATGAACTTGAACCTCTTCATGTATATGATTTTTTTCTTCAGAGATGTTTAGTCACTTAAATATTGGTTATTTGGTTATACTTATTACATCTTTGCAACTAATGTTTTGATTTAATTTTGGATTCCAAGTTAAAATAAGGATGGATTTTTTATTGTATTATTCAATAGAGCTTATCTTTTAAACTTGATGGTAATATGCAAAGATATGTTACTCACTGAATGTAGCACTGCATCAATAGTTTGTTATTTATCATGTGATTTTTCAATTGTAGTGTTTAGCAGACATGATCTTAGATGTATGAATTCCATAGTGGAATTCATTGTATATATTAAAAATAACCCCATTGAGTTAAGATCCTCATATGATTTTAAAAAGGTGCCTGATACTAGACTGGTTATATTTCTAAAAATGCACATTGGTAGTAACTGGTATGTAATGGATTATGTTGTGCACGTTATACCTTACCCCTTTCTAAATGATGGAATCTAGTGTAAATACCCTTAAAATGTATTATGTCCTTAGGGTACAATATTATATATATCTTGGTTGCACTTAAATATAGATTGAATTCATACACTTGGTGCCTTGATGTTAACTCTTGAGGAATAAGGTAAAGTATCATGTTCCTATGTGATCATGTTAGCAAGGAATTCAATTATATTGACATTATGGAAAGGTTTTTATTATTTTTCCTTGGTTACAATGTTAAATTGTAGCTAGATACATCTAAAACAACTATGCATGAGAGTCTCCTTCTTGTATAGACCACTTGTTATCCTAACTTAGTTTTAGAGTAAGATGATTTTTATGGTTATGGGTAAAATAAACCCCATTGATTTATATACTCACATTGAGTAATTATGTTTATGAAAGAGAATGAATCATTATGATAGCATAAGCACTAGAAGGGTTTTATCAGAAATACCTTTTGTATGATAATCATTTTTAAAACTTTTTATGCTTTTTTATTAATCTAATTTTGTTCAATGTATTAACTTGAAGGGAAGTAACATCATAGGTTGTTGCTTTCTTATTGACTTTTTTCTGATTTTGATTAATTGATATAGTTTCTCCTTTATTTTTTATTATTTTTGGGCAAGTTTATTGTTATATATGGATGTGACCTTATCTGCATGTCTCTTATAATGGGTAGGGTCCCTCTCAAAACCCTCTTTTACCATTAATAAAAAACCATCACTAGATTATGATGACTTATTTTATTATCATTCCTTAGTTTAAGTGATGAGTTTCTTTGATAAAAAATTGTTGCTTAGACTACAATTATGTGTAAAGTACCTTTATCTAATTATTAGACTCTTCTCGGCATGTTTTAATGTTATTTCTCTATTGTGGAGTATCTCTTTTTTGTGAAGAAATTTAAATTGTGATAATAGATTTTGAAGCCCATGATAATTTTAGGTTTCTTTATATAGTATAATAATCACAAAGTAATTTTTAATATTATACAAAAATTATGTCATGCATTGTGATCAGTTGCTAGTTATAAAAACATGCAACTTCATGGTATTGTAGTGTCAAACCCTTCCTATATGTATGTACTGGTTAGTTGGATAAATTGTGATAATGGAGCCTTCAACTTGTGAGAGTGTTGAATTAGCCTTAATTAATAAATTAATATGAATAAATGAATTATGTATGTTGATTTTTTTGGTAAAACTTGATTTATTATTGTTTATTATGATTACAAGTATTATAGAGTCTAAGGAGAAAAGGACACATAAGTTTCATCTTTAGTTATGTTAAGGGTGTTTTAGAATCTATTTGAGACCATATTATGGTATTGAATTGCATGTCTTCATTCATTAATCAATGTCTAAATTGATTCAATTGAATTGATTATGGTAAGTATTTATGGATAATTTTCCATTATGTGAATGGAATAAATGGAATGTGGTGGTCTCAATTGTGATTATGCCTTCAATTTGGTTTTATTTTCTAATAATAATTGGCTTGATTTGGGACGATGTGGGTAAGTGGGTTTCTACCAAAATTTGATCTTTTTAAATTTATAGTAACCAAAATACATTTATATGCTTAGATTCATAGTCTAGTAAGCATATTGATATTTTTTTAAAATGTAAAAAATTATGAAGTCAATTGGGTATGATCGATTAGGACTGTATCATTACCAATTGATCTTGATTGAAGTATATTATTTAATTTTCATGTGAGTATTTCTATAATTAATAATTTTAGTAATGTGTCCTTTTTCATATAAAATTATTAAATATCTAAGGTAAATTCAAAAGATGGATGAATATTGTGTATGCAACTTGGGAATTTGTGGGACTGCTCTATTATGGATATATCATCCCTTACCTAGGTTTCTTTTTTTTATTTTTATAAAATAGCATAGTATGCTAAAAATAAATTATGAAATGGATGAATTTTTTTGGAAACATGGTGATATTTCAACTTATACATAACTTTAGTTTACTATCTTACTTATCGAAAATGTAAGCTAATAAAAGTTCTAATTATTATATGAATTTGGTTCATTATATACTTTATTCAAGATGTGTCAAAATGAAAACCAAGATTAATCTATTTGAGGAAATTTTAATTGATTTATTGATAAGATGTTGTCAATATTACATATACTTAGAGTTCTATGTATTGATATTATGGTAATTCTTGAATTTAGTTGTGATTATAACTAATATTTGAGTAAGGAATCTAGGGTTTCACATATAATTTATTGGTCCTAGACTTACTAGAAGAATCTATGAGTTTTTTCATGCACATAGACTATGTGGGAAGATAATGCTAGACCAAAATAGTGGTACCTTGAATAGTCAATCAAAAGGTAAATTTAATGATACAACTGGGAATTTAGTTTTCTTTAACTTTTTTTAGGGCACTGTTCACTATTGTTCATGATGTGTTTTAATTCTTTCTTGTAATAATGGGCAATGGTGTAAGTTGTGTTAAATTTATAATGTATCATTAAATTATAAAAAGTTTGGTTGACACTAACACAAGGATAGTCAACATTATGTTGAAAGATAATAATGTGAAAGAGAATATTATATATCATCAAAGAGATTGGGTAACAAGTATGGATATGGATTCTTACATGGTAACAAACATGGAACCTTGGATTAACTTGTAGATATATTTCACTTGATTTGGTGGTGATCATCGATTTTGTTATTAATCACTATATTTTTCACCACCACTCTTAAACACATATTGAGATGAGATGGTAGAAATAATTACAAATTTATATGAGTTATTAACTTTTTATCATTGAATCTTGAGGAAATATAAAACCTAACATAACTTGCCTATGTAAAAAAATTTAATGTTCCAGTTGATAATCAAGTTTGGATGTTTAAAACATACTTAGATGGTTATGGTTGAGATCACTTTCTATCACCAATGAGACTACAAAGGACAATCTAGTTTTCATTGCATCTTTTATAACTATGACAATATTCCTATCACTTATTGATGTTTCTACCCTATGAAAAAAAATTCTTATAGACTTGTTATTGAATGAAGATCTAAATTGATTTTAGTGTACCACTCTACTTAAGTTTATAAAGAAGTAATGGTTAAAGAAATCGATATGAATTTAAATTTATTACACAATCTTTAACTATGATCCACTTATAATTGTAGACGCCTAAAACTGTCCACCAATGGCTTCATACTAGACTTCAAATTGATTCTTACCAACCATTGAAAATTAAGCATAAGAATCATTGAAACATCCCAAATTTGCTTCTACATCAGTTGTCAAAGCTCAAAATCATGTTGATAATCCCTAATTGGGGTATCCTACCATAAGCAATAAAAACCTCTCATGGATTCATCTTTATCCATCCTAAAGCATCACAACATGAAATTTGTCTTATAAACCTATTGAATGGGGCAAGTGCACACATAAAATTAAATCAAATATTGAAAATGCTAAAAGCCTAAATAGAATTAATTAAAATTCTAAACCTAATTAAATGCCTAGTTAAATTATCCATGTGCAATTAATGAAATTATAAAAAAGGAAATTCAAAAATCAAGAATATCCTAGGTTTTCATAATTACCTTTTATGAGTTGTCAAGCCCTTTCAAATATCTCAAAATATCTCACCCATGCCTGTTCATTGTAAATCATGAGATTTTGACACCTTTTAACTCTATTGGGGTTAATTAACTCACTTAGGTTAGGTTTTAACCCATTCCATGTTTAAAATACACCTTAACTCACCTTGAGTTGGGGTTAGTTTCTAAACATATAAATACAAGCATTTGCCTCTTCATTTGGAAATCTAAAAACATAGTAAAGTTATAATGAAATTTTTGGTACATGATTCAAATCTATAATGTTATAATTCCAAAATCACAAGCTAAATCCAACATCAAGTCATAAGCCATGGTGCCAAGGATAAAAGGAGATAGCCAAGCTCCATTGCCAAAGACTCTTTGAGCACAAGCCAAGCAACCTACACAAAAAAAAATGGAACATTCAAAGAAGGTAAGGAATTTGGTATTGCTTGAATTTTAGTTGTGTTTTCCATTGGTTTTGTTCATTATGCTCCCCTTATTATCTAGGCAAATAAGTGTTATGAATGTTAGTGTGTTTTTATTCAAGTTTTGTTACTTATTCTAGCACTTGATCTAACCTCCCTTCCTAGATTCCTTGATCATAAATGGATTACCTGATAGGACTGTGAACAACCCACCAACCAAGAAAACTAATATTCAACTCATAAATTGTCAAATGAATGATTGAATATCTTTAAAATTGTAGTTTTAACTTTATTTTTACCATATTTTTTATTTTTATGCTAACTCGGATCTACATAGAGACTGACATTGATCAGGCATAACCAGCATAGGTTTTGCCAAACCACCATTGGTTCTACCTGACTACACTCAATTCTATGTAATTTTTATCAATTGGGATGTAGGGTGAAACACAACATACAAAAATGTGATTTTGAATCTTTTTAGCATTCTAAATGGTTATTTCTTAATTTCATTGACATTTATATTCTTTATCTAGTCATCACATTATAGGTTTTGTTGAGTTTTTGTGCTAACATTGAGTTAACTAACATTTTTACTCCATGTTGGTTTTGACTTTGGGTTCACAGGCAACCAATCTTGGTCTTTACCAACCATTATCAGTTATCACCAACCGACGTCAATTCCCTAATAACTGACATGGGTCACAGGTGACTAGCATCAATCTCTATATATTTAAAATATAAAACCCAAAATTTATGATTTAAAAGTTTATTTGCTCATCATTGAAAGTGCTTCAAAGTAGGTATAAACTCTATAACCCTTGTAAGTCCAAGGTGGGAATAGATCATGAATTAGCAAGTTTAGACTAATGAACATTTCATTTTGGGTGTTTAGAATGAATATAGCTAAGTCTTGTACACTTCATTTTGGTGCCTAAAATAAATTTGTTAAAACTTGAACATTTGACTTTAGTGCTTAAAAGGAACCTAGAATTGTTAATGCTTTTAACACTTCATTTTGGTGCCTTAAAATGAAAGCTCAAGTCTTGAATATTTGATTTTGGTGCCTAAAATGAACTTGTTAAGTCTTGAACACTTCATTTTTAGTGCTTAAAAATGAACATAGGTATTTTTGCTTAAGTTGTTTTATGGAAATTATTTCAAGGATTTTTTTTTTAAATCTAAGCCAAGGGGACAAGTAAAGAATTTAATCAAACATTTCAATTGGTACACGGTTTGACAATCATTTAGATTGTAATTCATTGAAATTGTTTGATACTTGCTTGTTTATTTTTACAAAATGAAGAGTGCATGCATGCTCTCCCCCCATCCCCTATAGGGAACTTGGGTGATAAAAAGTGCCTTTTCATTTTCAATTTGTGTCTAGTCCAAGGCATGGCAATAAAGTTATCTAGGCTCTCCCCAAAACTTACATGGTTTGGGTGATTAAAAGCAATGCTAAAGTCTTTCCACTTAGTTGTATTTTCATACAATTTAGCTTGTGAAGGGGAGTTCATAGCTTATTCATGAGTTATTTAGGGAAGCATTGACCCAGGGCCTCATCTCTTGATAGTGTTTCAACCCCATTCCATGGTAGGGTTTACAAATTAGGGTATGTATATTACAATATCCAAGGGTTAAGTGGCTAACCTCTCTTTTTGTAATGAAGGCCTGAGTTAGGTCTAGTTAACCAAGGGATTCCATTAAGTAGTCCATGGATGGAATCATTATGCAAAGGAATAGACCCTTACATAGTAAGTTAATCGGTATAAACTCAACCGATATGACACTTTTCCAGTGTTAATCACACTTGGGATCAATCTAGATGTTTGAAAACTATAGTTTTAGTTAACCCCACTTGCCATACCTTATCAATTTAGGGTTTAGGATGATTTAATTAGTTGTATTTGGTATTTTTCCTTTATTGCTTGGTATTTTGAGTCTAAAACTTTGTTTATTTATACCACATCTAAACAAGTTATTTTTCCACACTAATCCATTATTTGAGGAGGCATTATGCCATCTATTTGACATCGTGCATTGTCCCTTAAGCTTTATGTCAAAAACATTATGTGTGTCACTTGATTGAAATAGGTAATGTTATTTTTCCCAAATTATTTCAAGTTTATTCCTTAGAATCTTTGAAATAAGCCATTATTTACATCTTTTAAGAGTGATAACATCATTATGCTACTCAAATTATTTCATAGACTTATCTTGTCTTGTGTCCAAGTTTTAAATTTGAAACCAAATCCATGTATGCCTTTGTGGCCTTTTTTTAGTGAAGTCATTCTATTCAAATTTATCTAGCTTGTTTGTTCAAAAAGCCTAGTTTTCTTAAGTTGAGTTTTTAATTAACCTTGACAAGTTCAAACTCAAACATTGATTTATTTTTGTTTAGGCCTAATCTAATTGGGGCTTAGATACCAATATTTATATTTTGGGTTCATAAATTAGGTTAATTCATTACCTAAATTCCAAAAAAAAATTGTTTGTACCATTATTTAGGAGAAAATAATATATCCCCAAGTGCCTTTTATTTAGTGCCTCATGCCAATTTGATCAAAGTTTATGTCTAGAATCAAGTGCCTCATTTGTGTAAAGTTTTCCAAGTTTTTTATATTAAATTATCTTTTTGTTTAAAGTCTATATTTTTATGTCACATTTGGCCAAGAGTCCTAGCACATGCCTTATTTGAGCCTAGATTTTGATTTCGTGTTTGGCCAAAAGACCTAGCAACCTTTCATTTCTTAGTTTAGACCTATTTGGAACATTTTATTTTTAGAGTTTGGTATCTTGTTTTTAGTTCATCCACTTAACCTTTTTTATGTGAGACATTTGATGTTATATTATTTTATACCAAATTTTTTCACAAACCTATTTTGGAGATATAACTCCATTCATTTGATCAAGTTAGACCTAGTTTGAACCTGTTGCCTTTTTAGACATTATTTTCAAAAAAAATTAGAACTCTAATCCATTTTTATTACAAATTATTTTCCATATATTTTACCATTTCTCACTATAAATGTAGTGGTGTCATGTATAATCCAAGATATGGAAATATAATCATGTAAGAGGACTTTATTCAATACCCTTATGAAGATGATGTTTTTTGTGAGACAGATCCTTATCCACCTTACAACACTCAATAAAGGGAATAGATTCAATACCCTTTGGTTCATTATTTGGTCAACATGCCTCCATACTTAGAGTAAAACCAATAATAGATAGCCCAATATTTAGCTAGCATACCTTCGATTGCAGAATAAATTCAACAATAACCTTACTACACTATAATGCCATCAACCTATGAACCATACTTGTTTTATCATCACCTACTATCAAATTTGGATGAAGTCTTAATTATATCCATGGAGGTAGGGGATAATTTTTCAACATACTTTCTCCATTAAACTTGTCAAATCTAGTAAAAGGGCCTTACAGCTTGCCTTACAACCAAAATAATGAATAGGCCTCTTTTAGTAACCCTAATGCCATTATGTTGATATTGTATTAGGAACCTCATTTTCTTGTCATAATAAATGGCCTCATATAGGACCACTTCATACAAATTCAAATAGTATACCATATATACCTAAACCTAGCATGTAACTCTAACAACATGACCGTGTCAAGTGCTTCTCTTATTGATCTAGCTCCTTCAATAGGAGTTTTAATTGAGTTTATAGGTCAATAAAATTATGGTATAGACCCATTTTTAAAAATTAATTTGGTATAAAACATGTTTAAAACTCCAACTATCAAATAAGTGTCTTTTGCTTCAAATTAGCATACTAAACCAAACATAGTGGTCAATGTGCAAGCAACATCTCATCCAGACCAAAGTGGTGTTAATGTATAAACATATAGTCCACAATAAAATATACATTTAATTAACACTATGAGTGGTTTGAAAATTTATGGGGTAGGTGTTTCTACTTTTGAACCTCAACTAACTACCTCTAATCCTCAATCAGCTACTTCGAGCACCCAAAAATAAGGATTAAGTAGTCAACCAATGACCAGTACTATGCCTCAACAAAATGTGATGAATATTACTCCACCTCAATAGTTGATGAATAAAATTTCACAATAATGGACATATTCCAACATACCCACGTAGTAGAGGTAAAACATCTTTCTACCTCAACAAGGGGAAACCAATATTCCACCTCGCCAGGTAGTAATGAACATACCTCTTTAGTCATATACCAATGTGCTAATGTAAAACCAAATGATGTCTAATTAATAATTTACAAATATCATTCATTGACAAATGCTAAATATCTAACATGTATCTACTTCCCAATAGGGATTCATACAACTAAGAGGTTCTAATGTTCCATAAGTACCAATTAGGAAATAATTGACTTGCATGCCAAATATACCACAAGTTCAATGATAGGGCCTTGGTTCATAAGTTCTACTCAATCAAAAAAAATTTACCATTTAATATCATGTCCCTATTCAACCTAAATAGGCATAGTACATCCATATCACTCCATCCCAACCATAATTTCCCCAAATCCAAGCCCATATACCCAATCCTAACTAGAATATCTCACAGCATCGTGTGCAATTTCAAAAATCATACCCTAATATACATATGAATATTTTTGGTCCATTCCCAAACCAAACCAACATTCCATAATAAATTCCTCCACTATATCCTAGTCAAATTAATCCAATTTTGACCACCTAGCCTCCTCCTCAAGCCAAAGTTCCCACTAGTTTCCTAATGTAATAACTGTAGCAAATGAAGGATGCAATTGTCCTCATACAAGCTAGGAAATAGACCAAGAAGTTCAAGTTAGATGATGTGTTTTCTTACCCCTTCAACATGGAGTACTTTCAAATACCATTTTCTCCAGGGTATGAACCACCTAAATTCAACAAATACAAGGGGAAAGGTGACCCCAAGGCCCATTTGACATAACTCTTCATTTTATGCTATCTAGTGGCCTATAGTAATATATACCTTTTACAATGTTTTTAATAAGCCTAGCAAGACAAGTGTTGTAATGGTTTCTAAATTTACCAAAAAATTCAATATCTAATGTTGATGATCTTTCTGACAAATTTGTGCATCACTTCTCTTACAATCTCAAGCATGATATTTCATTGGTATATTTGACAAAGGCCAAATAAAAGGTCAAATAAAGCTTTGAAAGCTATCTACAATGATGGATATACCTTGTAATCTAATTCACCCATAGTCTACAGGATAACAAACTAATCGTTATGTTCACCAAAAATTTACATAGCAAAATATCTTGCCATTTAAAGTTGTAGTGTACATACTTTTAAAGATATAATTGACAAATATTTTTTGATTTAGAGAGACCTTATTAAAAAATGGATCATCAAACTTAACTCAGCCAATTAGACCCAAAACCAAAACCAAAACAATAACCAAAATTAGAACCAAGTCCAAGCAAAAGCATCATAACCACCCCAAGCCAATAATTATGACAAACCTAAGTAGTTCAATCATAATAAGAATGTTTTAGGGAATGGAGTAACTGAGTCATGACATGTCCAAATGGTTTAAACACCATTTACTTATCCTATGGGTCATATGCAAATTACTCATCACCATTAACCCATTTATCAAATACAACAAACACAACATCTTAGACCAGTACAACAAATGCATCAACCTATGCATTTGCAAAACCCTCCTCCAAGGAGAACCATGCCTATGTGTCACATCTTTAGTGACCTTAGAGATCTCATTAAATATGTGTTTATCAAGCTTTCCATAGCTAATATGATTAATTGGACTATTCCAAATCACTATCCTGAGGTGATTGATTATCCAGATTGGTAAGTATCACAGGGTTAATGGACATAATTTATGTCATTGTATACAAATTAAACATTTGATCAAGAATATGTTGGAAAATAGGGAGATAACATTGGATCATAGATCTTTCACATCTAATCAGAACCTCAGCATTTATCAAAATCTCTTTCCACAACATAAATACCAACACTAGTAACAACAATGGCCAGGATAACAACAACATTATCAACAAACAAGGCAGAACCAATAGAACCAACAAAATCAGTACCAAAACCAATAATTTTAAACAAATGGAGGGAACCAAGGCTAGAATGATGCCAACAAACAAGAATCCTACCATGTAGTTTCATATGACTACAACAAGGTTGTAGGTCATATTATAGGAGGTTACATTAACACCATCTCCATCAATCCAAGACCATATACCAATCAAATAAGACCATTGCTAATTTTTCCCAATGAACCAACCCATTTCAGTGATCCTTCCTTAACCTAGGACTGCATATAGGTTTATTAGAAAGTAAGGATTCTCACTTTTGGACATTATATTTATAACTCATCATTAGCTTATGACCATGCAAAATTACATTGGTAATCAAGACTTATCCTATTTGGCCCCCCTCTACCATCATTTGTTAGCAACAATGGTCCTATATCTAATTTTGGTTGTGCAATCATAACTTGGTGGTTAAACATTACCATATTGGGCCCATAGCCATCTACCACTTCACCCATCCAACCAACCATTTTAGCTAGGAATAAGCCACTTTTCATTATCCAAGAAAAGACATTCGATATTTTGGAATAATTGTAAAAGACACCTACATAAATATCCATTTTAAATTTATTGTGTACATCTAAAATCCACAAGAACATCTTAATAGAGTTTCTTATCCAATCCCAAGTTCCTAATGACATATCTCCAAACAAATTTCAAGCTTTAGTTAGACATCTAGCTCCAGGACAATAATTAAAATTTGACGAAAGCAATATGTCATCCCTTGGCCCTCTGCATAATAATCCATTGTACATAGAAGTTATCATAATGTAGCACAAAGTGAAGCATGTCCTCATAGATAATGGATCAAGCCTAAATATTGTGTCTCTAAATCTCATCAAGCTTCTCAAGTACACTACAGATGACTTGCATCTAGAAATGATCACCATTAAAGCCTATGATAATAAAGAATGGGAATCACAATGCACCATTAGATTACTAGTTATCATTAGGCATTTTACCCATGATACATTATGCCATGTGTTATACCTTGATTTTTCATACAATATGCTTTTGGATAGACCTTGGATACATGAAATTCATGCAATCCCTTTAACATTGCACCATTGTATCAAGTTCCCCCATTCAGGTATGGAGATCACCACCCATGGATATTTATAGCCATATGAACATTACAAGCATTTAGAGGCTAAGTACTAAAGCTATAACTATTTTTTTGGCTTGAATCTGATTGCCAATAAAGATAAGGGAAAATAAACACTTGTTGATTCACGAAAGGCCAATTGCATTGACCCTGATACCCTTGATTTACTTTCCCACATTCCACCTCTTAAAATATCTAATCATTATAATATCTCAGCTAATGGCCCAAAATAATATTTGACCCATGATACCTTCCACATTGCCAAGCTTACACAAAACCCCAAGTCCTTTGGAAGTTTAAAATCCAAACCACCCTATATGCGATGGAAAAGAAAGGGTAAAGCTAAATGCATAATCTAACGCCTATCATTTTCATATTGGACACCAACTAAGAAAAGGACCCACTTGAAGGTGATGAATCTTGGTTGTATAATGACAAATTGGACAACTGTTACATAAATTCTAAGTATCCTATATCAAAGAGAATCATAGAAAAGCATGCCTATGAAGGAGGAGGCATTGGGATAAATCAATAGGGTCTGCATGAGCCAATTTCTACCACTCAGTATAAAGGAATATATGGTCTTGTATTTAAACCACTTAGGGGTGACCTCATGTACCTTATTCAAGTTCCATCACCAATGACTAGTGACAATGATGTCGACAGCAAAGCAGAGTCTGATCATAACCCTTTCGATGACCTAGCCAATACCAATTTGTTTGACACTAATGTTATTTTTACCCTTTAACAAGTTCTTCACCATAATCCACTTCCATTATATTATCCTCAACTAATAGACTAGGGCCAATAAGAATCAATAGTTCTAGTTAATGAGTTCCAAAATGATAAGGCCTTCTATGAATTTCTAGGCCTTATGGATAATGTTCTGTTAGGAGACCACAAATGAGGGTTCTCAATCAAGTTAGATCTTAAAGCCTATTTTAGAGAATGGGTGAATACCCTTAGCCAAAAAAAATAAAATAAAACATTGAGGTCCCAAAGTGAAAACCTCTACAAGGCACTTTTAGACCAGGGAAATAGTAAATAGAAAGGCCAATCTAGTGGTGAAAACCTATTTCATGCACCATTAGATGGGGGTGCTTAACCTTATTTAAACATATCTTAGGAGACCACCAAGAATGAACTTGACTATGGGTATGATTTCAATCTTGAAGAGAAACAGGCTTTTGATCAAATCATCTAAGTTTCCAATAGTTTTTGTCACATGGCCATCCCTACCAGTGGGGGATTCTAATTCATCATGCCTAGGAGAACTTGAAGCGCTAGTCCTAATAGAGGAATCTACCATTGTAAGCCAATTTAAATCTTTGACAACCATTCTAGAATATGGTTCAACCCTTCTATTGTAAGATACAATAGAGGTTAATACTCGGACTCCATATGACTTAAAATGGATCAAATAAGGTGTGTCCCTCACTAAGGAGGAATATGAAGTCTTTACATCCCTATTGAGGGAGTTTATCGATATATTTGCATGGGCCTATTCTGACATGCCTGATTTAGATCATGCCTTAGTTTTACATGACCTCATGGTACATCTTGATGCCAAACCTATCAAATAAAAATCACACAAGATGCATCCTCATATTACTATATTAGTAAAGAAAGAGTTGGGAAATATCTTGGAATCGATATGTAATCAATTGATCAACTACTCAGATTGGATCTTAAATGTTTTACCAATCAGTAAAAAGTTATAAGGAATCAAGATCTATACTAATTTTTTAAGACATAAACAAATCTTGCCCAAAGGATGACTTTCATTTGCCAAACATTGACATGATTGTTGACTCCACAATGGGTTATGAAATGCTTTCATTGATGGATGGATTTTTAGGCTACAACCAGATTTGAATCATACCAAAAGACCAACACAAAATAGCATTCACCACTCTATGGGGAGCATTCTATTATCAAGTTATGCCATTTGGTCTCAAAAATGCATAGGTCACCTACCAAAGAGCCATGTCCATCATATTTCACAATATGATGCATGACATTATTGAATACTATGTTGATGAAATACTCGATAAATCAAAGACCAGGGTTGATCATCCAGCAACACTATAAAGGATATTTGAGCGACTGCATGAATACAAAGTTAGGCTTAAACTTAAGAAATGTTTTTTTATAGTTACTTCAAGTAAATTACTTGGCTTTAATGTGTCTCACTAAGGCATTGAATTCAATCCAACTAAAGTATGAGCTATAACAAAGATGCTACCATCGACCAATCTAAAATATCTCTATAGTTTATAGGGCAAAATACAATCTATTATACACTTCATCTCTCAATTAGCCAATAAATGTTACCCATTTACACACCTCATAAATAAAATGGCATAATTCTATTGGGATGATGACTACCAAAAATATTTTTAGCACTTAAAGGACTATCTAACAAACTTGCCTATTTTATTGTCACCAACATCAAAAAAATCATTCCTAGTATACCTATATGTTATCAATAAAGCCCTAGGGGCAATTCTAGCTCAACATGATGATAATGAAAAAGAACATGTTGTGTACTATATAATCTGTACATAGGTTGCATATGATCACAATTATATGCCTATTAAAAAATCATGTTTAGTTATGGTCTTCATAGCTCAAAAATTATGCCATTACATGTTAAACAATAAGACCATGGTCATTTCCAAAGTACATTCACTCAAGTATCTACTATCTAAAACAATGTTATAAGGATGCATGGAATAATGGATCATGCTTCTTAGTGAGTTTGAGATATAATAAGTCAACCAAAAATCCATCAAGGGGCAAGTTCTTGCAGATCAACTTACTAAAACACCCCTTGTAAATACAAAGCTACTAACATTCTAATTCCTAGATGAATCCATTATGACAATCATTGAAACACATCTTAAGGAGCAGTACTGGAAGCTATATTTTGATGGATCATTCACAACACATCGATCAAGGATAGGCCTTTTATTTATAACTCCATGGGGGGATCTAATCCCTAAGTCATTCAAAATCAACTTTATTTGTACCAATAACATGGTGAATATGAAGCACTTATGGTAGGGATTTGATAGGTAGTATAATGGAACATACATCATCTAAAGTTTTATGGTTATTCTTAGTTAATCATTAATTAAGTTACAAACCATTTATAAACCAAGGATGATAAGTTGGTTTCATACAAGGCCATGATCAACACTCTCAAATAATAGATTACCAATGTACAATTTAAACATATAATGTGGGCTAGTAATATAACAATAGATTACATGGATACCATTAGACCTTTGATTTTACAAATAGATACAGCTAAGGAATACTAGTTTCTCTTTTAAAATTTACTAGCACTAGTTCATGAACCTTGAACTATCGTAATGATTTGTGATATTGTTGGTCACAAATCTACTTGGTATCCTAACCTTTACACCTATCTTAATAACCAAATAATTCCACTAGACCTATCCTAAAAATAATCCAAATTCTTTGTCCACAATGCCACATGTTATACCTTACTCAGACCAACCCTATACCATCATAGTTTTGATGGAACTCCACTTCATTGTTTAACTTTGATAGAATCTACACTAGAATTATGGGAAGTTTACAAAGGAGTATGTGGAGCCCACACAAGTGGGTCCATCCTATATAAAAATCTCTTATATTTCAGGTACCATTGGCCAATAATGGATGTATATGCAATTGCATATGTAAAAAAATGCAATAAATATCAATGACATACCAATCTGACTCATGCCCCGACCAAAGCTTTGAAACCAGTGCTTACACCATGGCCATTTTCCACCTAGGACCTCAATCTCATTGAGAAGATAAACTCCACATCATCTGATGGCCATAAACATATCCTTACCACCATAGAATATTTCAATAAGTGGGTTGAAGTTATACCCCTCACTTACATGACTGGAAAGCAAATTTCCAAATTCATCTTTAACCATCTCATTTGCCATTATGGTATACCCTCCAAAATTATATCTGATAATAGAATATCATTCAAGAACAAGGATGTCAAATCACTATGTGTTGATTATAAGATTAAATAACATTTTTACATGGCATATTACCCCCAAGGTAATGGTCAAGTAAAAGTATCAAACAAAACCATTGTCAATATCCTTAAAAATATTCTCAATGATGTCAGATATGATTGGTACCTTATATTTTTCATGCCCTATGGGCATACTGTACCAATCACTACACTCTAATAGGGGCCTTTCCATACTTGTTTATGGTACTAAATCCATTCTTCCCATTGAGGTCAAGTTACCTTCTTTGTACATCTCTTTGAAACATGTCCTAGATGATGAAGACTATCAAGTAATTTACATGTATGATCTCAATTTACTTGATTAGAAATGTTTGGCCACAATAAATAATATGTAAGCATAACAAAACTGACTTCTTGGCCACTACAATCAATGCATGAAACATAGATAATTTGAGCTTGGTGATCTTGTCCTTAAAGAAAACCAAAATAATACTATAGCCAAGAAGAAACATAAAGGCAAGTTCAAACCCAACTGGATAGTTCCTTTCACCATTATTGAAAACTATGGTAGTGGAACATATAAGCTCACCACATCAGATGGGGATGAACTTGATGAGCTGATGAACATTATACACCTCAAGCATTACTTTTCTTGAGTGACCTAGTGTATTGTTATGAGTACCATTTCAATTATACCATAATATTTACTTTATTATTTATAATATACCATTCTATCACTTTGTTATTCCACCATTCCATTCTACCATACCTTTTATATCAACTGGGTTGTTTTTACTTTCCCTACCCAGCCTGTTTGACCTTAGTTCTATTTCATTAGTTACAAGGCCACTTTCAACATGAAGATCTAGATCAAATTTTAGTAGTTGTTTCAAGTATTCTAGATAAAATCCATATTTTTGGAGTAGTATAATAGAAGTTTGGAAATTGCATCCTTCATTTCTCATTCTATTTTATACCAAGTGTGCTTGATTATAATCACCTTTGGGCAAATCAGTGTCCCACCATATTTCTACTAATTATAACCACCTAAGAGCAAATTATTATCATTGACTTATGCCATTATTTCTTAGTTATAACTGCCTATGGGAAAACTAAGGGCAATACTTTTTTATCATGCCTTGAAGTACCACCATTCCATGTCTATGTTGTGTTGTGTCATTTTCCAACTTTGCTTATTTTGTTTGAATTGAATGCTACACTAGTCTGATTCCTCTACTGTAAGTTGGAACTATAGTGACTTTAGGTCCCATCCTGGGACTATGTAGGTAGAACCCAATTTACATTGAGGTCAGATCAGTCACCTCTTAACCATGTTCTTACCATTTTGTGATCAATTCTTAAGTTGGAATGCTCTCGCCATTTTACAAGCTTGGATTGTGTAGTATCTCATCATTCTTGATCGAGTTGAGATGCTCCAAAATTTCTAAAAACATTTTTAAAATTGATTTATAAAAACCAAAAACATTGACCACTTCTTTTCCTTAAGGATTCTAGGAACCCTCACTAAGTCACAAGAAACCACTTGTCATTTAGTTTCCCCATCCTTTTTGGTATTTTATCTAATTCTCTCACTATTTTGTGAGCCCATTCCCACATTCTTCTATAACATTCATGATGTTTTCTTTCTCATCATTTTTTTCTATCCCATTTCTTGGGAGAACTACATTTGGCTTAAATTTTTTATTGGATATTTTGTCTATGGATCTATGTAGGTAGCATCCACTTTCCTAGTGCATTTGGAGACAGCTCAGCCACCCCTTCCTTTTCTTTTATTCCCCCATTTTGTTTGTTTGGTTCATTGTTTCCTATCTACTAGGGGTAATGTTCATCATCTTATTTAGGTCATATTATTTGTATTAACATTATGATTAACCATTGTTTGTTTTTGTTCATTTATTTTTATTTATTTTATGTCATTTCTTTCTTTTCTTAGTATTTTGTTTATTTATTTGCTTTCTTGTTGTGCCTTGATTCAGTCTATGTGCATTTATTAGATGATTCCTTGCACATTATTCCTAAATCCATCCATATTCATGCATCAACATTATCATCATGGTTTTATCATTGGTACATTATTTTCAATTGATTATTGGATCATGTGTCATTCCTTATGCATATTTCAGCCAAGTTATCATGGTTTTCTATCATGGTGCTTACCATCACATGCTACAACAAAAATTAGCTTGAGGAGTCTACATGATAATTCAACATCAATATATCTCCTTGGTACCACCACCAGCAACATTCTTGATCTAATACAAATCATATCCTAAATAGAATAATTAAACAATAAAATAAATTTCTTCCTTGCTAGTTCAGATGAGCATCTCTCTACTAGAAGGTTACCTAATTCATCTTCCTCCTCTATACCAATTTTCCATCATATTCCACATCATGTTTACCATAATTAGGGTACAATGCTTCTAACCACCTCTAGGTGAATCATTGTATACCATCCCATTTGCATTACCAATGATCTTAACCACCTTTGGGAAAATCATTATGTTTTCATCCATTTAAAAGTTGATGATAATAACTACCTTTAGGCAAATCATTCTCTTTATTCTACCCAAATGGGGTATGTTTTTATCTTAATAATTATTCTTACCACCTTTGGGCAAATCATTATTTTCCCTTTTAATGATTATAACACCCTTTGGGCAAATCATCCTCTTGTTACCCTAATCCTCTTTCAATGATTACAATTGCCTTTGGGCAAATCATCACCTTTTTTATCTCACCTATGCCAATGATTATAAATACCTATGGGCAAATCATATTATTTATATACCCTCACTAAGGAAAATCCATATGCCACTGATTATAACCACCTATGGGAAAATCAGTCCCTTCCACCTCATTTCATCTATTTGTTCCAATTATTTCCTCCTTTCAAGGGACTAATTTCTAACCCCTTTCCCAACTGCTCCCTTGAGTCAGAACCTATAGTTCATCCATTATCATTGAATTCATAAGCATATAGGACCTTTTCATTATTTTAGAAGACATTATTGTGATTATAGCTTATAATTTTTTCCCAAATAGAGGCAAATTGTATACACCTAAAATTGGCCACTAATGGCTTCATATCAAACTTTAGACTGATTCTTACCAACCATTGCAAATTAAGCCTAAGAATTAATGAAATGTCTAAAATTTGCTTGTGCATAAATAATGAAATCTTAGAATCACATTGAGACATCCCTAATTAGGGTATCCTACTATAATCAATAAAAACCTCTCATAAATTCATCTCTATCCATCCTACAGCATCACAACACGCAATTTGCCATATAGACCTATTAAATGGGGCAAGTGCACACATAAAATTAAATCAAATCTTTAAAATATTAAAAACTTAAATATAATAAATTAAAATTATAAACTTAATTAAATTCTTAGTTGAATTATCAATGAGAAATTAATGAAATTCTAAAAAAGGAAATTCAAAAATCAAGAATATCCTAGGTTTTCATAATTACCTTTTGTGAGTTGACAAGCCTTTGCAAATATCTCACCCATGCCTATTCATTGAAAATCATGATATTTTGACACCTTTTAACTCTAATAGGGTTAATTAACTCATTTAGGTTAGTTTGACTCCATTCCATGTTTAAACTACACCTTAACTCACCTTGATTTGGGGTTAGTTTCTAAACCTATAAATACAAGCATTTACCTCTTCATTTGGAGAGCTTGGAACATAGTAAAGTTATAATGTAGGTTTTAGTGCATGATTCAAATCTATAGTGTTATAATTCTAAAATCACAAGCTAACTCTAAAATTAATCCACAAGTCATGGTACCAAGGAAATAAGGAGATAGCCAAGCTCCATTGCCAAAGACTCTTTGAGCAAATAAGCCACACAACAAATCTTTTGGAGCATTCAAGGAAGGTAAGGAATTTAGTATTCTTTACATTTTAGTTGTGTTTTATATTGGTTTTGTTTATTATTCTCCCACTATGATCTATGTAAGTAAGTATTATGCATGTTAGTGTGTTTCTATTCAAGTTTTGATACTTGTTCTAATACTTGATCTAACCTCCTTTCTTGTATTCCTTGATCACAATAGTTTTGTATGAGATTCATTAAATTGGGAAAATACTTAAACTCTCAATTAAGCCATAAATTGTAATGAACTTATTTAATGGAATATAACCCTACTACCTTCATTAATATATCTTCATATGATATAGGTGTATGTACATGATGATTATTAGTAACTCGATCTAGTCTCACTATCATGTATGATCATACTATGTTGGGATCAATATGTTTTAAAGGGATAAAACCTCTTTAACATGAAATGCCAATTTTTGAGGCAAGATATATAACTATGAGTTTATCTCCTAAAACTTGTGTAAACCCTATCTATGACTTCCATAAGAAGGTGATATAAATCATTTTCATGAATTTTGTTTACATTGTTGAGATTCAATGTACATGAACTAATATTGATGTGGGAAAATGAGAATTAGAAACCTAAATACCCAAAATTTTGTGGGTTCATTTTTTGGGTCATTACATTGGTATCAAAACCTTAGATCTAAATATCTCTTAAAAAAATATTAAAACTATCTTGGCTAGTAATTTAAGGTAAGACTCAGTTCACTTATAATTGTACCATGTTGTACCTATAGTAGACTTTGGACTCTTAATAATAAAACTTGATAGTAATATGCTTCATAACTCTAAGATGTTGGAATGCATTAGCTTATTTTGGAACTAGGGATTTCTATAAATTTCTTAACAGTAATATGTTGTTCACACATAGTTTTGGTTGAGTCAACCTTTCCCAAAGTTAAGTTAAATCATGGAAAATATAACTAGTTTACTATTGGATTGTATGAGAATGTTATAGGAGAAGGGGTGAAAAATACTTTCTCTTAGAAATAATGGTAAATACCAATTATCCATTAATAACTTATATGGTAAAGTCCTCATACAATGCTTAGGGTACATTTTCCATGGGAAGTCTAGGGGTGTGACTTAAGCTTTGAGGGCTACGTAGGGTGAGGATAGCTGATTTATTTAGGAAATTCAATGAAGTTTGGGAATTTGTGATTATGAAGTAAAATTATGAGCCACTTAATATTTGAGGCATGAATGGTTATTGTGCCTCATTATTAGTTTAGTGGATACAAAGTGTTTAAATCTACTGGAAGCAAACCATTTCCTTAGAAGAAGTGTTATAGTTCACAATCCTTGAAGTTTAAACTACTCATATTGGATTAGATGTTGATCTCAATTGACCAACATGATTTCTAGAGAATTTTTAGGGTTTTTAGACTTCATTTTGGTGAAGAGGATTTCAGTGTAAATAATACTTTGTATGGGAATAAATTCTTAGATATCTCAAATATTAATTTCAAGGTTTGTTTGTATATCCTTACTCACATTGGTATAAAATAATGAGGAACTACTCTTTACCTCATTAACATCAAATATAAGTATGCTTGTTACCTATTTTTAATTGCTTATCTAATGTAATTACTGAAATAAAAGTAAGCAATCATTATGGCATAAGCATACCATGTTGATGTTACAATATTATCACATTATTAATTATATGATAGTAACTAATTTAAGCTCAAGGGTCAATACCTTTAAAAAGGTGCATGAATCATGTCTCCATGAGGTATGAAGGGTTGTTATTACATTTTTATGATATATGTGGATGATAACTATTTGGATTTGCTAGAACAACCTCATATTGGGATAAAGTGTTGTTATTCTAAGGATGTTTGGTCAAAATTTATTCCATATAAAAGGTATTATTAGACCATTAAGTTCTATTAGGTCTAATGCATTAGTACCTAGTAGGGTTAAAGAATCCATGATCATTTGAATAAACTTATTAAGGGTTGTTTTAAATTATTACTTCTTTAATTTTGAGAACAACCTATAAGAATTAATGTTTCCATGTTATATGTCATGCCCTTTGGTAATAAAATGGTTACTATAGTTATTATTTTTGAATTAACCTAGTTATGACACCCATTATGGTTGTTGGCTGAAATTGGTAAGGACTATAATATGGCCTAATATATTTTTGTTTCCTTAGTCATGTCTATCCTCAAACATATCGGTTGGTATGTCATCCTTATATTATAATTGATAAGGGTAGACATTGATTAGTTTTTTTGTGAATAAGATATTATTATTTATTCTACAACTTGATTTTTGGTAGAAACTCAAGTGTTGTATTTATTTGAGTTGGTACAAGAATCTTATGGCAAGATTTTGTGATGTAATTTGTGCTTGGGTTTGGTGTGGATGCACTACCATCTATCAGGCCAAGCTATAAAATCTAGAATCAACAAGATTATTACTATTATTTAGCTTAACCTAATAAATCTTTGATGTCATTATAGTATAGAAAAATAAGTTGTAAATAATAGTTGTGTGTTTAATGAAGCACAACTTGGTCCCTTGTGTTGGACTCTTCTGCAAAATTGGCAAGTTCCTACTCGTTAAAACTCATAAATTTGATGAATAAAAAGTGTTGGTTAGCACTAGTAAGTGCAGACATATTTTTTAGGAAGGTAATATTTTTTTATTATTGGTAAATGATAGGATTATTTGAATTAAGGGCCTAAAAATATACATGAAACCACAAACGAAAGAGGGCCAAGAATCCCAAATAGAACCAAGAGATACAATAAAAAATACCACAAGCTATAGATAACAGAACAACAAGAAAATGACATAAAAATAGCTAATCTTTTTTAGCTTCAAAAACCTAATCCTAATTTTTGGTCATGGTCTTTATATCTCTATCAAGGTTTAATAATTGTTGAGGGATTTACCCTTTCTCTTTTTTACACCCACTACATTTGAACTTATTATTGGTTGATGCCTCAACCTTGTCTATTATGTCACCCAATAATCATTTAAGAGATTCAATGCCTACAATGTTGTTCTTCATTGCATCTTTACTTATCACTACTAATATCTCTATATACTCTTTCTATTTGGCATTTCCATGTTCCAGTGAGTCTACCTTGTCCTTGAAATTTTTTAGTTGAGAATTCACAACCAATAGATCATCTTTACTTTTGAGATTGTTAGCTTCTTTATACAACTTTTTGGCTTGATCTCTGAGGGTAGATTGGTCTTTAAATAACCACCTAATGAATGTGATTTTAAGGTTGATATCCTCACCCAACTTGTCCTCCTTACTTTGATTTCTAATAAATTCCCCAAGTAGATCAAAATTTGTGTTTAGATTAGCTAAATTAAGAACTTCTAATGGGGAATCCAATTTCCCATTTTTCTTGGCATATTTAGAGAAAATTTATTACCCAAACTCACTTTATTTCAAGGAGAAAATGACATCTTTTATTTTAAGAAGATGAAGGCCCTCCAATATCTCCTTGGTCCCATCCTCATAAATTACCATGGGTTTACCATGCATGGTGACTTCATAGTTAAGAGGTTCCTCTTCACCTAAGCCATATTTTAAAGGTTTTGAGTTCCTCCTTAACCTATATTTAATCTATTTTCCCTCCAAGGTGGACTAGTCTTTTCTTATCTAGATTTCCCTTTTATCAGTTTTATTAAGAATATCAACCGCCTTTTCTTCCTTTGAAATAGGGTTTACACTTTTTCTTGGAGGCTTGTTCTCTTTCTTGATAGGCTTAGCCCTTTCTGCCCTTGAGAAACACTCTAGACCCTTATTATTTCATTTGAAATATTTATAAATCAAAAAATCATAGCTTGATGAAAAGGTTGTTATTTTTTTCCCCTTTTAACATCCAATCAAAACTTTGAAGGGAATGAAGAAGGTAAAAAGGAATATTGATTGGTACATCATGTCTAAAATAATTTATAATTATGAAATGAGACAAATAAACTACCTTATTTCTACCCTCCAAGATGATGTAGAGCATGATTTGTTTATCCACCTCTATGTATGGCTATGGTAAACTTTCCTAGTCAAACCCTTTATGTAGCGGAGTGAGATTTTCTCCTTCTTGTAGAAATTTATTCTTCTCATCCTCATAATTTATTCCAATCTTGAAGATTTTTGTGAATTCATATTTAAACTTATGATAATATAAATTGGGTCCTCTGTAATCTCAATTTTAACCCCATTACTTTCAATGATGCTACTATTCCATCCCTTCACAAACATTTTTGACACATGTTTTTCATACCCTTATATGTGTTATATAAAGTTAGCCATGCATCCTTGTTGTGGGATATTCCATTGATCTTCATTTTCCTTGATAATGTTTGGCATGATAGGCTCAATTTTGTGACTTTTTCCTCCCATTTTTTTTATCTTTGGAATAGACAAATTTCTTGAAATGAAGTCATAAAATTGAGATTTTATGTGCCTTTATTGTTACACTCACTCTTATAATCCTCACAGATTTGATATGTGTTATCATTATAATGAAATAGAATGGGTTTTGAGCCTAAGATATCCATAATTTGAGTTTAGTTCTATTGTGTCATGATTAGCATATATAGAATCATGATATGGTTTCTAATGCTAGTACTTTCTCTATTGATATTCCTCATGGTTATAATCATTAGATTGAGAAGTAGGCTTCCGCTTCTATCCTTTGATGGATAGCTATAAGCAAGGCCTCCTTGTTGGTCCATTTATTTAGTCTAGAATAATTCACCCCTTCATTTGTAAACTAATTGACATATTAGTTACCTTCCCTATATGAATGTTAAAAGGTAATTTCATGAAAGGATTCAAATAAGAATAAATATCCCTCCATGATTTACTTGAAGTTTCATCCTATCATTTTTTTTTGGATAGAATGTTGATGATATTAAAAAAATAACCTTCTACTATGAGCTTATTGATCCCTAATTCTTTATCCAACCTTAGTCCTCATAGGGATAAAGGATTTTATACCCAATTATTTATTTGAACTCCCATCCCACCTACATACATAACAATAAAACATCTTCTCTCAGTCCTCAAGATTCATCCTCCCCCTGATTATCATGGGTTCCCCTTTGAATCCCCATTAAACTTATGTTTCACCAAACCAGGAGTTGGGATTCTCCATTTAGTGTTTTTATAGCATCTACTCTTGGATCATTGCCCAGCCCATTTTGACCTCTATCTACCAATTAATTTCTATCTTGGTCTCCTCCTCAGACATTCTAATAGGATTAGAAGGTGGATTAACATTAAATTTTTCCTTGATTTTTTCAAGAATCATATCCCCTACCTTTTTTCTTAGGAGTTTCTTGTCTCTAAACACTTTGTTGTTCATTTCCTTCCAAATACCCCAGATCACATGGGGTAAGGCTAGATACAAAATAGAAATGATTTAATCATTGAAAAAAGGAGAAAAGGTCCATGTCCACTAAATATATATAATTGAAAGTGGATGCACCCAGTTAATTTGGAATATGTCTAATACCTTTCTCCAAATTTTATGAGAAAAAGGGCAAAGAATGAATATATGATTTTTTATTTTGTTATATTGCTCATAAATTGAACATATATTCACAATGACCATACCTTTTTTCTTAAATTATTAATGATTAAAAAAAAATTCATGAATAGCCACAAGAACATATTTATCTTTGAGGCAAGGGTTTTACTCAAAAATATTGACCAAAGAACCACTTCTCTAGGAATAGAGGAAATTAGAATGTATCCAGACTTCACACTATAGGTTCCATCAAAGGATTTTGTCCAAATCAATTGTCATCTTACACTAAATTGTAAATATTTAAATTTTGAAGCATGTTTTTTAGACTATTGAGAACAACCAAATTTCCCCTTCTAGAGATATGTTATAAATATGTTTCCAATGTCTGCCTTCCTTAGTATTTTGGATGTAGTCCTAAATCATACACCCCTAAGATATTTGGATGGTATGCATAATTTGATTCCATGGTTTTATAAAAATAAGAGGTTGATCTAACAACCATGTGTCCTCCCATAATCTCACTCTTTATCTATTTCCTATTTTTCACTTATAACCATTTATTATATGTTTTGTGGTGACGATAAATTTCCAAATGTTGGAACCTCTCATGAACTAATCTTATTCTAGGAAACATAAAGCTTCTCTAGAATTTACGTATTTAGACTATTTAATTCTTCCCTAATGAATGGGATATGTGATGAATCCCCAATCCATTTTTGTTATTAAATCCCTATTCATCCATCTAAGTTTTATTAATCTTAAAATTCCATTGCATTTTGAGGTGCACACTGATTCCCATGCCACTAGAGGAAGCCTATTTTTCTCTTCTACTCTAGTCCATAGGAATCTCTTATGAATTTTTTTTAGATGTTTCATTATCATCTTAGGTATTTTTAACAAAGATAAAAAATAGACTGGAAGACTTTATAAGGTACTCTTCATGAGTTTTAACTTAGCTACCTAGGATAGAATGGCTCCTTTTCATCCTACTAAATTCTCCTGAAATCTCCCTAATAATAGATTCCATGTCAAGGAGGTAAATTGTTAGAGTAAAGAGGAAATCCTAGATAGTTGGTTAGTAACTCTTTTATTTGGTACCCCATAATGGTTGCAATCTTATTATGTCTTAATATAAGAGTGTTGAAAAAATACAGTGAGCTTTTTTTAAAGTTAATTTTCTAGTTGGAATCACTTTCATAAGTTTGAATGATCTTTTTTATTTATATTGCCTTTCACACTAAAGTATCATCCATAATTATCATGTCATTAGTGAATTTTTGATACAAAGAGGGGTCCATATTCCTATCTAGTTGACTTCATTAGATAAAGCAGTTGAAAGCAACCTGCTTAGAGACTTAGCCATTATAATGAATAGATTGGGGATAAAGAATCACCCTATCTTATGCCTCTTTTGATATTAAATTACCCTACAAGAATTCCATTAACAAGGATAGAAAACATAATAGAAGAAATGTAATTAATTATGAGCTATTTAAAATCTTTTTGGAAATCAAATTGTCTTAGCACTTTATCGAGAAACCTCCAGTCCACCCTATCATAAGCTTTGATCATGTCAAACTTAAGGACCATACCTATTTAATTACTCTTTACCATGGAGTGCAAGGTCTCATGAACCAATATTATTTTGTCTTGTATCTATCTTCTAGGAATAAATCCTCCTTGGTGAATACTGAATATTCTCTCCATGATAGGTTGCAATCTTAGAGAAATAATATTGGTAAAGATTTTATAAACAGTGTTGCAAATACTGATGGGGAAAATTTGAGACATTTAAGGTTCCTTATTTCTTCAAAATTAGATAAATGAAGGTATTTTTTAATTTTTTAAAAACTATCTGGGAGATATGAATTCATTTGTAATAAATATTAAATCATCGTTGATAATTTTCAAAAATATCTGAAAGAAAGCTATTGGATACCCATCAGGTCCTAGGGATTTGCCCTTATTTAATAAGAAAAATTTTGAGTTTATTTCTTCATCTGAACATATGACATCAAAATATTTTTATCCTTCCTTAAAACCAACTCCAAAAAAACATATAAGGTCTCTTGTTCCAATATTACATTAGCTCTAGGATTTTATTTAAATAGATCTTTGAAGAAGCTAACACATTCTTCCTTGATATCATCCATTTTTTAATATAATTCCCCATAATTCCTTCTAAGTTCCTTGATGAATTTATGAGATCTATGATTCAAATTGGTGAGATGGAAGAATTTGGTATTCCTATTGGCTTCTTTTAACCATATGGCTCTAGATTTATGACTCCATAAGATTTTTTTCTGGCTGATAAAGAGTGGTATTGATAAAGAATATATTTCTCCTTTAAGTTATTCTACTCATCCAAGCCATGCATAGCTACATTATCCTCAATATTAAAAATATATTGCCTTGGACCCTTCTTTTGAGAAAAAGGTTTTCCAAAAACCTCTTTATTCCAAACTCTAATATTTATTCTGACATTTTTCATTTTTTTAGTAATCTATACATGGCAGGTCCATATGCCTCAATAGCCCACCATTTACAAATTTTATCATGATTATATGGGTTCTTGAACCATATGTTCCATTATAAAAATAGCATGCTCTTTCTTAGATTTATCCTCTATAACCAGCTCTAGTGGATTGTGGTTTGATCCTATCCTAAGGAGAGGGTTTAAGAACAAATCTTGTAAAATAATCTACTCCAAAGAGACTAGAATCTTATCTAATATTACTTGGATGAGATTTTCCCCTAATAATTTATTTGACCAAGTGAATGAGGTTCCTCTCAATTCTATTTCTAATAAATTATAGTCAGAAATAAAAGTGGTTAAATCTTCCATGCTATCAAAAATTGTTTGGTTGCCTCCTTTTTTTTCCTTTAGTGTAAGAGGTGTGTTAAAATATCCTATTAACATCCATAATAAGTCTTTCCAATTAGTTATAAATATTTGGAGTCCTCCCACATTATATTTGAACCACTATCATAGTTTGATGCATAAATATTTTAGATAATCCATATTGTTTCATCATCCTTATTAGTGAACACCATAACCAAAAGGTATCTATAACTACTTACCACATCACCTATCAGAGATTTTTTATTCTAAAATGTGGCTAAACCTCAAGATGCACCTAAAGAACTAACACATGTGCCTTTCACTTCCTTCCAAGGATTTGATTTTTTTTCTCAAAAATATTTTCATCCATTTTTGTTTCTTGAATGGCTAAAATCAATATATTATGACTCTTTCTAAAATCCCTAAATACTATGTGTTTTTTGTACCCCTTCAAACATCTGATGTTCCATGATATGACTTTCATGGATTTTTATTATGTTTGTATTTTCCCATTTTGAAGAGTAGTGTTGATTGGGAACCATCCCCTATTTTTCCTCTTGTAACTCTTATTTGAGCCTCTTTTTTGTAGGTCCTACCTAATTTTGGAGGAGAACCTATAGTTGTTTCTCTTGCCCCCCTTCTTGTAGCATTGATGGAGTTGAAGCTCCTTTATCTTTGATTTTAAAATAGGAATGACTCACTTCCTATTTTTTAAAATTTTAAGAATGGATTGTCATTTATATGTCCTAATGAAGAGCTTAATTGACTAGTTTTACCCCTTTTAGAGTTGTACTAGTGTCTGTGATTGAGCAAGGAATAACTTTTGTCTATGCCTACTATTTCCCCTTCTAAAAGGAGACAATAAAATTTAGTGGGGATTATGGGAGAATAAAAAGACTTACTTGAAATCTTTAAGTAGTTTTCCCTTGTGTAATTGACCTTCGTAGATCCCCAATCTTGACTCTAAGCATCCTAGATATCTACTAAACCATTTTGATATTTTGGGGATTCCATCAAGACTTTGCCCTCACCATATTTTATTGGATTGGTCTTTTTATTTTGTTTCTCTCTATTTATTCCATTAGATTTATCCCTTTATCTAAATCATTTGTTGGATTTTGAATAGATCTTCTTCACTCAAGTTCTTACCCACTTCTTTTTCCATTTATTATAAAAAGTGATCTTTTTAGACTACTAGAGGGTGCTCATTATTAGGGGCATTCCCTCTTAATTTTTAAGACATAATCTCATTTTATTTATCTTTATCATTTTATTTAGTATTTATATGATCTTTCTTCTTCTAGGTGTAATTATCCCTTATATCTATTTGTAAAAAAATCTCCTAGGAACTTAAGGGCATAATCTAGGAACATGTCCCAACTTGTTACATTTAGATCAAAGCATAGCTAAGTGTTCATATTCAATGATTTACTTCCATTACCCTATTAGGATATGAATATAAATACATTTTGAAATATCTTGATTAACAAAAGCATTAACACAAAAGTTGGCATGCACAAACTTGGTTCTTACTTTTGTTACTACATCTAATATTATCATATATATGAAGATCTTGGCTATGCTAATGAAGAGGTCTTCATCCCAATATTCTAGTAGTAGACCAGGTAGTCTTACCCAAATAGGCATAAGATTTATGTTTCCCCTCTTTAGATCAAAACCTAGTCACTATTTCTTCAAGAATAGGCCTGCTCTACCAAATAACTAGGGTCCTCTAACTAGTATTTGAGCACAATCTTCCACATTACTAAATATGATCAAGAAAAAACCATTGGTCATGGTAAAAATTTCCATAAAGGCATTTATCTTCCATTTTTTTCCCAACTTCTAAACATGTCTATATTAGGTTTGGTCCCTATAAATTTGCCTAAGAGAGTGCATTCCATTCTTGAAGAATTTATTTGTATCAAATATTTGGAAATTTTGATGTGGATTCCCTTCTTATCCTTATAAGTTAGAAGTTATTCCCTTGGTTTAATCTTCTTTAGGTGTAACACCTTTTCTTTCAGCTTACCCTTCCTTTTCCTAGCCCCAAGGAATCTTTAGAAATTTAATTTTTTGGGAGTTCCCCTGCCAAGGTGCCTTCATGTGCCAAAAAAGGATGAAGCCTAGTTGGCATGAGAGAGGGTTCCACCCTACCATGTTGGCTTGATCCATTTTCATCTCCCTTCCTATGCTCTAAGTTGCCATTCAATTTTTTTCTCTCTCTAGTTCACTCCTGCTCCACTCTCTACTCCATTCACTATATCAACATAATGTTATGTTTGAAAATAATAATCTATATCAATAAATTATAATTTAATTTAAGCATGATAAAAATCATGTTTCATGTTATGTTCAAAAAGGAAAACATGAAGTCCTATCAAGCAGTATGAAAATTCAAGTACCCTTCTCTAGATTTGGATGTGAAATGGGTAACCACCCTCAAAATACTAATAATTAATGGATGGATTGGTTTTCTTGGACCATCGTGATCTCACAATCAAATGGAGAGCATGCAGAAAAACCTTGAGGCTACATGTAAATGCCTTTGAATGGCTTCTCTTATGTCCAATGTGGTTAGTGTGTGACGCTGCACTAACCCAAGGATGGAAATTTTTAAAATAAATATAACCATGATAACAAGGGTTACTACATTATTTTAACATTCTATGATGAATGACTATTGATTTTATGTGCAAGATAGAATAAGTCTAGTGGAAAATGTCTCACTAAACCTAGAAATTCTGTTAAAATTCTAGTTTTTTTAGTGATTGTCACCCCCTATAAATAATTTTACAGGTTTATGTGATGACACCTCTTTAAAATAAGTGGTATTAATTGCATAAAATATTTCATTTTTTAGATTATTGGTCTTAATTTCAAGTGCACAATTGAAAATTTATGAATATATTTAGTTATGAATAAGCTAGTACTTGTGATAAGGTAGGTTTGTCAAGAAAGAAAGGACTAGTTACCTTTAGTTGTTCCCTAAGGCACTGGGATGATGCCTTTTTAATAAGTTGAGGATGTCACATCCCCATATTAAACACAATTATATGTGGTAATATTTAATGGATCTAATAGCGTTAAGGCACCTTAATGTGATTTCTTCACGTGTTTTTCTTAAAGTGGTTTGTTGGTCTAAGAAATAATCATTAGCTTATAGCTAATTGTGCCTTATTCCCTTTGTTATAATTATTTTTGTTATTAAACATATTAGTTTTTAGTTAAATCTAGTTGAATCATTTCAAACAAACTTGGTTGCTATCATTAATAAAATGTATGCCTTTACATGAAGCTGATGTGGCCTAGTTCTTGCCATGCAAAAAGGAATTTTTCTATATATTTTTCTTAAGGACCTAAGGTAGCATTGATATCTAAGTTTCAATACTAATAATGTTCACTTAGGAAACATTTTAAGGGCTTGGGATCTTATTTCAAGATTATATTTAGACCATGCCTAGTCTTATGTTGATTCATCTTTGATCAAGGTTATGATTGGTTTAAAAATTAGTTAAATATTCTAAAGGTAATTTTTATTGAGACCTTGGTAGCATTATGATGTTGATTTACATTTGACTATGGTTTAATGACCTATTCATATGATTAGGGTTTTCATGGAAGACATTGTGGAAGGATGCCATTTGAGCCTTTTGACTAGGAAGTTAGAGAGAAATGGGGAGAAAATAGAAGGTTATTATGGTAGTCATGGATAATGTGGAGGTTTTCATATCAACTACTCAAGTTGTATTAATGTGATAAGTAGTTGGATAGGCAAGAAGGAAAACTTGATGGAAAATATTTATGTGTAAAATCTTATTACTTGAGGGTTTGGTAGTAAGCCATTACATAGGAACCCTATGTATCTAGGGCACATGGATGAAGGAAACCATTGTTAGGATCTTAAATATTTATCTCATTTTGTGAGGAATACTTTAATGGGCCACTTTATGGTAATCTTCTACATTCATGACTTTTATAAAAAAAGAGTGTTTGGGAGAGATGAGGCTTAAAGTGGGCAGTTTGAGGAAAGGAAGCAAGGAAGAAGGTAGGAATTGGAGCCTGGTTTATAATCATAGACATGTTAACTTCCCCTCTTATTAAGCTTTCTACATTTTATCTCTTGAACTAAATTATGGCAAATTCCTTGTATATTTGATACACTAAATGGGGTATAAACCCATAAATGTATGTGTAGATATACATATATGAGTGTATACCTTGGTGTATAATAAACTATAATATTTGAGGATCCTTTGAATTATTAGAATATCCCTATGGTATAGGTTTTAAATAAACATTCCTGATGAATGGGTCATATAGAGGCTTTTTTAGTGTCCTTCCTATGGAAGAATGATCTAGTATGGATATAATAGCAGAACCTAAAATTTATTTTCATTTTAGTGGGCATTATGCTTAATTTATGCATTTGGTCATATGGAAAGGAGTAAAACCTAGCTCATATGTCTATAACTTTGTATTCCCCTTATTTTATAAATTAATAATTCATTTTTGGATGTTGAATCTAGGTTAATATTGACTCAATTTAGGTTTGGATATTTTATGATTGGAAATTATTTTGATTAATCCATTGATTATTTATTTGCATGATGAACCTGCTCCTATTCATGAATATGATTATTTTATTTGGAGGTATTTAGTCACTTGTATCTTGGGTGTTGGGATATACTTATTACCTCTATGTGACTAATGTTTTGATTTTATTTTGGATTCCAAAGTAAAATAAGGATGGCTATATTATTGTATTATTTAATGGAACTGCTCTTTTGTACTTGATGGTAGTATGCAAATATATATATGGATACTCATTACACGTAGAATTTCATGTGATAGTTTCTTGTTTATCATGTGTTTATTCAATCATAGTGTTTAGTAGACCTAATCTTAGATATATGTATTCCCCAGTGGAATTCATTGTATATATTGGAAAGAACCCCACTAAGTTAATCCGCTTGTATGTTTTTAAAAAGGTTTCTAATACTAGATAACTTTTTTTTTTAGAAATGCACATTGGTAGTAATTGGTATGCAATAGATTGTGTTATGCATGTTATAACTTGCCCCTTTCTAAATTATAGAATATAGTGTAACTAGCTTTGAAATTTACTATGTCCTCAGGGTATAATATTATTATATAAATCTTGGTTGCACTGTTAAATATAATTTGAAAGTATATACTCTTTTCCTTGATGTTGACTCTCAAGGAATAATGTGAAGTATTTTAATCCTATGTTATCATGTTAGCAAGGAATTCAATGATATTGATATTATTGAAAGGTTTGAATTATTATTCCTTGGTTACAATGTTGAATAGTGGTTAGATGCATCTAGAGAAATTGTGCATGAGGGTTTCCATATTATATAGACCACTTGTTATCCTAACTCATTTTTAGGGTAAGGTAATTTTTGTGGTTATGGATAAAATAAACCCCGTTGAGTTGTATACTCACATTGAAATTATGTTTATGAAAGAGAATGAAGAATTATGATAAAATAAACATTGGGAATATTATCTCAAAAAATCCCTTTGTATGATAGTCATTTTTGAGACTTCTTGTGTTTTTTATTGATATAATGGTGTTGGATTACTTATCTTGAAGGGAAGTAACATCACCAGCTTATACTTAATTATTTTATCATCATTCCTTAGTGAAGGTGATGAGTTATTTTGATAAAACTATGTTGTTTAAACTATAATTATGCACAAAGTACCTTACTCTAATTGCTAGACTCTTATGGGCATGCTTTAATGTTGTTTCTCTATTGTTGAGGGTATCTTCTCTATGAAGAAATTTAAATTATGCCAATAATTTTTGAATCCCATTGTTTCTATCGCTAATTCGCTTTCTACTTTCAAAAGATGAATAAATAAACTAAGGAAATGGACAAGGCTAGAAGTACCTGGATATAAGACTGCGCACCGTAATCCAGACGCTTGTGAGCACCCCTCTTTGGCTGTGGAGGAATGACACCAGCAAAGAAAAGGAACTTGGACAAAAAAATGTTAGATGGATAGGCGGTGGGTTGCCAAGCGAAAGCTTATTCCCAGAAGTATGAGAACTTCCTTAAGGGAGGTCAACCCACTAGTTTGATAAGAGATAAGTGACTGATAAAAGACAGAATGCTAAAATAGACTGAAATGATAGCAAACTGAAAGAGAAAAGGAAGCAAAAGCTTACCTGGAAGAAGCTGTCGACCTGGTTGCAGTCGTCGGCGTCAGTGGTATCTACCGGCATCGGTTGTCGAAGGTGCCGACGTCGGCTATGTTGCCGACGTCGGTCGGGGTAATGGCCGGCGTCGGTCGGGGCAATGGCCAGCGTCGGTCGGGGCAATGGCCTCTAGACGGGTTTGGTCAGGTTCCTGGTCAGGGCTTGGTCTGTGGATGGTTTGGGCTTGGTCTGTGGACGGGTCTGAGTCTGATTTGAGGCAGTCAGGGGGTCTGTGCAGAGATACAGGAGAGGCAAATGGATAGAAAGGGACAGAGAGATAGAGGAAGCCAATCAGGGAGATAGGAATCCGAGTCTGGGTGACAGTCAAGACTGAGGGAAAGAAGTGCTAAATCTAGTTTAGAAATGACTAGAAAGCATAAAGAAAACAAACAGAGTACTTACCTGTGCCCTGCTGAAGAAGGTGTTGATCTTGTTGCCGCTTGTTGAAGACCTGTTGCTGATGAAGAATCCCTATTGTTCACTTGCAGAAGCTTGTTGTGTACCTGAGGGAGAGAGTCAGAGAGCGAAGAGGAGAAGAAATGGATGCCAAAACACCAAGAGAAATCAGTTTGCGAGCTCCAGGGTCCAGGGGCTGCAATGGATGCAGAAAGGGGTAATGAAGGCTACCGACGCCGGTAGTTTTGCCGACGTCGGCCGAAGGGTCACCGACGTCGGCGGTGGCAGAATGGGGACAGAGACTAAAAATAGCCTCTGCCCATTCTTGCACGCCGCCGGGCGAGGGGTTGTGGGAAGAACGGTCACGAGGATGCTTAAATGGGCGTGGGGGGAAGATAATGAGGAGATTTGACATAATAAATGCTAAGGGGAAGGTGGAGGGATTCAAGGGAGGATCCAAGGTGGCAAGGGTGGGGTGGAAAGGGGGCCACTTAATTAAAATGTTTAAGTTATTTTAATCAAATGAATGGAGGGGACTAAGGCCAAGGGCTAGGATAGGGGTTTGAGGCGGACAAGGGGGGAGAGCCAAGGTGCAGACACGTTTGCGGTGTCTACATTTTCCCCTTTTTGTCTTGTTGGTTGTTCTTGACGAACTGCAAGACAAAAACAGGAGTTGGTTGCCCCAGGAAAAGGATGAGGTGTTCCCCACTCAAAGCGATAGTCGAGAGAAGGGAACCGAAGATCGAGTGTCAATTTGACAGAGAAATGGATAGAAGAGAGTGAGTGAAAATGCTGCAACAGTCGTGATTGCGCGTAGTCCACTTCATGGGAGGGTCGGGTCAAATTGTCGCATGTCGAGGGTCAAGGAGTGCCAAAATTGAAGTAACTGGGCCCCAGCATTTAGTCATCTACTGATCGGGTCACTCAATCTAAGCTGAAGCTCCAAATGGTCATCGTGTTCCAGGTATCCCAGGCTCAGGAAGTGCTCCCAGAAAACACGAAAAAGTCACAAGTAGTGCAGATCAACCGGCTTGCGATCCTATACTTGCGAAGGGTCAAAAATAGTCTGCGGACAATTCTGCTAACTAGCCGTGAGGTAGCATACATGCAAAAACAACCAAGGCAACATTGGCTTGGAAGTAGTCGAAGGTCGAAGAAGATACGCATGATCTCCAATGGTCATTGGTCAAGAGGATGGATGGACGAAGGATGTGGCCGAGCTACCCTCAGAAAACGTCATGTGATCTGAGTGCTGCCTACATAGCCCTTGTGTGAAGGGCCTCAGGCCAATGTAGTTCTCCCTGAAAGGGAGGAAGGGTCAAAGAGATTGATTTGTCTTGGTCAAAGTCGCAGAAGAGGAGGTTTGTCCATCAAAGAGATGAACAAATGGGGGTGGTTGAGCTAACCTCAGAGGATGTGGTATCTGAGTGCTGCCTACATAGCCCTGGTCATAGGGCCTCAGACCAATGTAGTTCGGGCTACGAGGGTCAAAATGGTCGATGATGAGTTTGGTTGAGTGTCGAAATGATGAGGGGGAAGAGATGTTACAGCCTTTTCCAAATGGTGTATTCTGTAACATTGGTCGAGAGTCTTTCATCCCTAGCAAGTTTCCATAGTCGTGATGGATGTATGCTAAAAATGAATGGAGGTCTATTTATGCTTCAGCAAGTATTGGTTTATGCTTAACATAAATTGGGTCAGGTTGGTAGTTTCCATGTGTATTGGTGTCCATAGAAACTATGTGAAATGGACTAGGATGATGTCTGATGGGATGAAAAGTACCTTGGTTTGAGTCGACAATTGATGTGGTTAAATGTGACCAAAGTGTAGAGAAAAGATGAAAGGCAAATTGCTCTTTCATTGACAAGGACTAGAAAGGGAGCATAGATAGGGGTTATTAGAACAAAAGCCCCGTTCATGCATTACGTCATTGACCAGTGTTGTGTTAGAATGGTAATCGAATCACTTTGACATTAAAGTGAGCTCGAAGTCCCCTGAGCAGGTGATAGGAGGTGGATAGGGTAACCCAGTTTAAGAGCAGGAATAACCGTGCCCCTTTTTATAGGAGAACCTGAGACAACTACAAGTCAAGTCCATGACTCATTTTTTTTTTATTTTTTTTTTTTTTTGGTGCAGGCTGATCGATGCGGGAAGCCTACATAGAGATGTCTTTTAATGTATGGTCATGTTGCGAAGCTGATCAATGCGGGAAGCTTCTAAGAAAGGTTGTTGTTTGTAGCAAGATTAGTCATAGCCATCCTTCGAGGGAGTGGTCTATATTTTTGCTTTATAAGGGATTTTGAATAGCTGTCCTTCGAGGGAGCAGTCTATTAGCTACAGCAATGATAGTACAGCTGTCCTTCGAGGGAGCAGTCTATTTTTTTGATTTGATATTGTGACCTTGGATTATGTTTTGACATCTTGATTTTTTGTTGATAGGAATTTGAGTCATGGACAAGATTATAGAAGTTCAAGGACTCCCTTTTATTAGGACAAAGCATCCATGCATCATAAAAGGGTTGTAGAGGACTTGTTAAAGGGGAATAGGGTTGAAAGGAATTAGGACTAAGAGGATGGGGATTGCTCAAGGGACGAGCTCAAGTAAAACGTGTCAAGTAGACGAGTACTCGACTAACAGAAGAATAGTCGAAGACGCAAGACATAAGAAGGGGTTTAAGGTCTAATAAGACCCTGGGCCATGCTTGTATGTTATGATAAGGTCCAAGTCAATTAGGAGCAAACTTGCCCCAATTTGCTTCTTCCGAGATTGGTCAGGTGTTGATTGATGGATGTGAAGTTGGTTGACATTTTCGTTGGTTGGTTGAAAAAGGTTGAATGTTTGGTCGAGAGGTCTGGTTGATTGATATTTGGTTGAAGTTTGGTTGAGACTAGTCGAATAATTGGTCGGGGGTTGGGTCGATGGACACTTGGTCGAGATGAGTGATTGATATGTGGTAGAGACTGGGTTGAACAGTTGGTCGAGGTTTGGATGAAGGATGAATTCCCCCAGCGGGTAGGGAGAATGTTTGAAAGATTGGTTAAGGTCGGTTGAGGTTTAGTGGTCAGATGGATGGTGTTAATGTTGAATAAGGGGGTCAAAGGCGGCAAAGGGACCATATTCCAGCGTGGAGATCCCGATTTAGGTGATGAGGTTGGAGAGGCATGAGTTGGGGTCGATGTTTTGTCGAAGAGGTGGTTAAGAGGATCCTTGGTGAGAAGGGAATCCTTTTTTCGGTGCTGACAAATGACAACTTTTAGAGCACAACAATGCTTAGTGTCATGTCCCGGAGTGTGGTGATAGTGGCAGAATTTAGAGTTGTCGAACCAATATGGCCTTGATCCGAGAGTTGATGAGCGGAGTGGTGTTGAGGGTTTGTTGATAACGTGGTTGAGAAGAGAGGTGTCATTCTCCAAACATTGGTGAATGACGACCTTGAGGGCATGACAATGCTCCGTGTCGTGCCCAGGCGTGCGATGATACGCACAAATGCGAGTGTCATCGAACCATGGTGGTTTTGGTCCAAGAGAGTGATATGGTCTAAGAGGCGGGAGATCGATACGAGACGACCGCAATAATTTCCGTAAGAGCAAGGCATATGAACCTGCTAACGGGTCGGGATGTTTTATTGCAGTGAGGGTTGGTGACGTTGGTTTGGGAGGCAAAGGAGGCATAGGTCGAGGGTTTGGATGAGATGTATGTCTGATGGGTTGAGAGAGTAATGGAGGCAAATTGCCTCTGTGAAGTATGGGAGTGGGAAGCACTCCTGTTAAAGTGGATGGATGCGGGCCCAAGATTGAAGGTAATGACGAAGGTGGGGGAGGAATCCTCCGATGTGGTCTAGTGGTCTTCGTTGGTTTGGGTCGAGGGCCACCATTGTGTGAGGCGAGGTTAGATGTAAGTTTGGGTTTGGATGTGAATAGAGGTGAGTGAGATGTAGAAATCTCACGCAAAGGGCAAGAGGAAACTGTGACTGGGTCTTCCTCGGTTGAAATTGGTGGAGAGACTGGTTCTTCTCTTGGTGGAGAAGAAATAAGAGAGGGCGGCTCCTCAAGTGGGCAGAGGGCATGGATGATCGTGCCTTCTACTTGTAGTTGAAGAGTAGGCAAGGTAGGGTCTTCGGATGGGGGTGGGCTTAACGGCGTTGATGTGGTCAAAGCGTCTTCTAATACAAGAGAGGTAGATGGAGGACTAATAGGATAAGAAGGTTCTTCATCCTTTAATGGGAGAGGTTGGTCAAGGACAAGAGGCAAGATAGTGCTAATCGTGTGAATGTCATGGTCTTGAGGGTCATTGGTCGAAGTCTGGATGTTGTTTTGAGTAGGTGAATGATTCGGAAATGGTTGTTTGAAAATGTCGATATGTTGGTTAGGTGGGGCGTTCGGGTTATCTAAAATAAGATCCCCCTTGTCGATCATGTTTTGGACGATGTTTTTGAAGGTTCGGCAGTTGTCGATGTCATGGCCTTGGACGCGATGAAAGGGACAGAAGTCGGCCTCCCTATACCACATAGGGATAGCTTTTGAAGGGTCAAATTGAGGTGGTTGGATTGGAGGGAGATTGAGGACCCCCTGCTTGAGAAGTTTTTCCAAAACGGAAGCGTATGGTTCTCCAAGTGGAGTGTAAGAACGCTGAATGTACTGTTGTTGGAATTGTTTGGTGATGCTGGAAGACGTCGAAGGTTGGGAGTAATTAGTTGTTGTCAAGGATGGTGATCTAACGACCACAGTGTTGGCCACTCCCTTAGATTCGGAATTGGTAGAAGAAGAAGGTCTGGAAGAAGAATGGCCATTGGATTTTGTGTTGGTATTACGCAATTTGACCTTATCTTCTTCAAGGGCACAAAGTTCAAGCTTTTGAGCCATGATGAAAGCTTCGTCAAAAGTATGGAATGTCTGAATCCGCAAGGTAGAAGAGATGTGTCTGGCACATGCTCGAGAGAAGAGCTCGATGAGCTCGGGTTGAGGCAAAGAGAAGGAGAGTTGGTTGATCAGACCTCTCCAACGAGCGACAAAGTCGACGATTGATTCGTCGTCAAACTGCCTGATGGAGTAAAGGTCTGTGATTGAGACTTGTTTGGTGATGTTGATTGAGAAATGGTCAAGAAATAGTTGGGCAAGTTGGATGAATGAAAAGATAGAGTGTCGGGCAAGAGAACTATACCAGTCAAGGGCAGGGCCAGAAAGGGACATAGGAAACATGCGTAAAAGTAACGCATCGTCATGGGCAATAAGATAACAAGCATGTCTAAATGCCCGTAGATGTTGTTGTGGGTCTTCCTTACTCTGAAAGCGAGTGAATTTAGGAAGCTCCCAATGGTTAGGGTATGGTCGAATAGGGACGGAAGGATGGATGGGCTCATTGCAAATTTGCTCATATGACAAAGTATTGCTTGAACTGGAAATGGAGGCTTTGAGACTGGACATTTTATCCATCAGCATCTTGATAAGATCTGCTGACGGATTGGCAGGTTGAGTGCCCCCTAGGTTGTAGGGTGCTTGGAAGAGGCTAGAGGAGGCGTGCGACATAGTCGATTGTACAATGTACGGATGATTAGTCGCAAGGGCAGAAGTGGAGGCTAGAGGTGGTTGTGTTACGAAGGTCGAAGGTATAAGTTGACTGGGCACCGCCAAAGGTGGTTGAATGGTGGCACTGGTAGAAAGATAGGTTGGCACGCCTACATTTGTGGGCGCAAGAGTATGAGGGGTCAAGACAATCAAGTTCTGATATGATGTAGAACTTGGTTGAATTGCAGGTGGTTGAGGGGGTAATGGAACCCCGATGGAGGTCGGTCTAAAAATAGACGGGGAGGCCAAACTTTGCGTATTGGCCATGGTTGGGTTAATAGTTGAGGTGAAAGGCTGAGTCATGAAGGGTTGGGTGGTGAATGGTGTGGATGTCATCGCCATGTCACCCGAAAGGTCTCGCGTTGGGTTTCTCGCGAGATAGTTTTGAAGGGCTGCGGTATTGAGGTCCAAGAATCTCTCGAAATCTTGGTCCCCTTCAGGGATGATGGGAATTTGAGTCAGGGTCAGGGTCGGGGTCGGTCCTATAGGAGTTCTTCCAGTCTTCGAGTGGAACTCCATGATAGGACTTGTTAGGGACGGGGTAGACGGAAGTGGTTGTTGGCTAAAGTGGTTAAGAAGAGAGTCCTGGTTCCAGAAACTGTGTTCTTGCAGTCTCAGAAAACCAGAATGTGGTTTTTGATAGAGAATGGACAGGTTTTAGGCTGCTGGTTTTGAAAAAAAGGGTCAGTGACAGAGACCGATGTCGGTAAGAAGATAGCCGACGTCGGTCAGATAACCGATGCCGGTAAGGTAGGAAAGCCGACGTCGGTGACAGAACCGATGCCGGTGACTGTGTCTTCCAGAGAACAAAAATATTTTAAGATTCTTTGGAAAAACAATGAAGAAAGCGTCCTCACTCACTCAAACAAATAGATGAGAAGAGAAGAACAGAGAGAGACAGACAAGCTTAAGCGACAAATCCTAGGAATTAACTTTAGAAGCTGCGGCTTATGCCTTAGATGAATGTTTGGGGAGATGGGCTGTCAAGAAGGGTCCTAGAAGAAGGCAGTCTAGAGCTGGTTTCGGGTCTTGTTTTAGGTGCTCAAAAATCTGTGTTAGGGTCTGGTATGTGGCCTGGTGCTAAGGAGCAAGCTCCCCTCACTTCACGATTCTAGTGGTTAGCTGGTCTCGCTTAGCCAAGATATACCTCGCCTAGAGTTTATCCTCCGCCAGAGAACGGAGTGGGCTTCCCCCTTGGTGATGAAATCCAAGTAGGGTCACCGGGACGGGTAAGGTATCTGCTGGGGGATGAAATCCCAGTCGGGCCTTGTCTCAAGTAAGTTTTATGTTCGTTTTAGTGCATGTGGTTCGGTAGTGTAACATCAAGTGTCTACGATTTATTCAATATGCGGATTTGAGTTACTAGATGTGGACTAAGAAGATGCAAGCACAAGCAGAAATGAATGCAAAGTGTTTTAAAGTATCATAGACCCATAGGAATTTTAATTATTGCATAAAAATTATGTCATGCATTGGGATAAGCTATTAATGTAAAAACATTAATTGCATGTTAATGTAGTGTCAAACCCTTCTTGTATTGTATTTGTTAGTTGGATATATTTTGATAATAGAGGATTCAACATGAGAGAGTGTTTAATTATCCTTCATTAATAATTTTATATGAGTAAATAAATTATTTTTGTTGATTTGTTTAGTAAAATTTGCTTCATTATTTTGTATTATGATTAAATGTATTACACAATCTAAAGAGTAAATGACACAATAGGTTCATCTTGAGTCATGTCATGGGTGTCTTTAGAATATTTTTGAGACCATATTATGGTATTGAATTACTTGTCTCTATTAGTTAATCAAGGTCAGTCACATCCATTTTCATCTACAAATTATTTAAGCATTAAAAATTGGATTATGAGATAAATGATTAGTACTTATGATATTTATTTTTTATTTGGATTTGTATATGTTGTATGATTGATATTTATATTCCTTGTTTCATGATCCTTATCTTGATGGATATCTATTACATATCTCTTATTATGCTTTATGATCATGATTTTTCATATTAGTTACATCCAACAATTTATTATGGTTATATGATAATGATTATTTTGATTTTGGACTAACCACTAGTTTGTTTGATGAGGTGGTTACAGGACTATCTCACCTTCATAGGCATTTTTAAGGGAGAGTATCATTGAAGAGGGGTTATAGATACCAATAATAAGGGTAGAGAGAGATCCATTGAACCCATACACACACCACTTTTTCATAATTTAAATAGTATGTGAAGTTCTAGGTGGTTAGATTAGCATTAGATTTATGATTGTTGTCTTATTTTCAATAAATATTTATGGGAATAAATTGTGTTATTTTAATATTAACTACATTATGGGTTATAAATGCATGAGTGTGTTAATCTGGATAGATTATTAATGCACCTTATTTAGTTGGTCGCATTTTACTTGTTATGACATAGAATAAAAATGTTATTAACATTTTTGGGTTATTTTATTCATCTCATTTAACTATGTTTTTTGATAAATCTTGACTATATTTCTGGTAATTAGGAGTTTAATGTTATTGATCATGTTAGTTGCTTGTTTATTATGAACTTGTTACCATTTGTCCCATTTTGGTGGTAATGCATAGGAGGAAAAAAAAAGGGGTAAAATACCAAAAACAATTGGTTCAAATTAGGACTTCAAATCTTTGAATATTATGGACTTTTATGTACCTAGGCATAAATACATCAGAAGGTTCAATGGATTAAAAATTTGGTTTATGATTAGAAATTTCTAGATTAATATTATTATGTTTCATTTGTCAAAATCTAAAAAGAAAAGGTAATGGAATTTAGGGTTTGTTTGGTTATTTTATATGATTGAGATTTGACCTCACCATTTTTTTCATGATAAGGGTTTTTATTATGTCACCATGCAAGTGTATAGAGGGAGACTACGAGTTAATAGAAATCTTGAATAAGTTGAACATTTGTGAATTGAAGTGGAAATGGTGAACTAGCATAATTTTAGGAGATATTCAAGGTCATACAAGTCATGCATGAATGGTGGAAATAGAATAAGAATGAAGGTGAGAAGGGAAAAATAGATCATCATCACAGCATGAGAAAGAAACTAGGAAGCAAGGAGGATATAAACATTTACATTAGAAAAAGCAAGATTATAGTGACTAGGTAGGTCAAGTTTCAATTTATGCATGGAAACATTATGTAGTTTTTCTTGCATTAATTATTGGTCCAATCCTTTTGAAAGGAAATTGTTGCATTTTCATGCCTAAATTAGGGTAAGATAGTTCAAATGGAAATGTTGGTAGCTTCTTGAGGAAAACATAGGATAAAACCCTAGTTTTATTATTAGATGTTGTGAAGCCTTGTCGAGTTGATAAATTGTTTGTATAGTATATATTACTATGGTTAAAGGGGGAGATAGTTATTTTTATGTAAAAATGGGAATAAAACCTGTAAGTTGTAATTTATTTTACCAGATGACCTTTTATTATGACATTTAGGGATGGTATAGTTTTATTTGGTTTGTAAGTTATTATTTCAATGTGAAGGAGGCTGATACACATATTATAAGTTTATATATTAAACTAAAAACCCTATAATTGAGTGGTTGAGTATTTATAAATGGATAGTTTGACCCTAGCTATGTAAAAACCATTATTTGAACCTGTCACAAATTATAATATAGGTACCCTATTATATATTTACAAATAATATACTATATAATTTTCATCGATAGAAGGAAGAAGGGATACTCAATCATTGATTTCATTTTGGGACTCATATAATCCATCCATTTATGTGTATGAGAAAATATATATGTATCTTGCAATACTTTCATGTCAAATTAAAAACTAAATATGCATGTATATATTTATGTATATACATAGTTATAGATGCATGTATATATATAACTATATATACATATATGCATAAGATAATGGAATTTATAAATTTGTGCATATAATTTGAGTGTCTTGCATAATTTTGAGTGGTAAGTTATGAATTTTAAGTCATAAATGTATATAAGGGAATGTAAATATTAAGATTATTATTTGAATATGGTCTTCATGAAGATGTAAATTTGTGCATAAATAATGTAGTCTATAATTACATGGCAAAAACCTACCTTGAATTGTTAACCCAAAATATATATAGGGTTGTGGTCATAGCTACAGACAGTAATCAGGATAGTAAGTTGAAAATATAATTTACAAATAGATGTTGAGTTTCACATGTATACTATAAATAAGAGTAGATGAAGATAACTAAATATGTATGAATTTGTAAATAAATATAAATAAATACAATAAAGAATTTTGTAGACCTGCATAATATCATAGATTATGACAAGACTATGGTATAAAATATTTATAATGTAGACCTTAGAACGTAAGTTTTTATTAGTAGATGAATGAATATACATATATGTTCATATCAAATGATTAATTATGCAAATATGTAGTAAAATGAATGTAGTATTGATTATATAAGTTCATTTATTTTATTAAGGGATCTTGTGTAGTTGTAAGTGATGACTCAAGGTTCTGAGTAAAATATTTAATAAGTGAAAATAGAATAGATCATGTATGTATAATATAACCTTATTCTAGTATGGTTTTATTCTACATTAAAGAGTGATGAAATAAATAAGGGCAAGGTTGTATAAAAGGTAGCTTATATACTTAATTCTTAATATAATTTATTTGAGATTTATGGATCATTTTTTTGGATGAATATTATCATCTCGTGTGTGTGTGTGTGTGTGTGTGTGTGTGTGTGTGTGTGTGTGTGTGTGTGTGTGTGTGTGTGTGTGTGTGTGTGTGTGTGTGTGTGTGTGTGTGTGTGTGTGTGTGTGAAAGAGGGACCTAGAATGACTTGATTCTTATTATAGTCTCTTATGCACAATTAGATTGAATATAGTTCATTTGAATAACTTATGTTGTCACTTTATGATTAAGTGAATGAAATAAATGGTATTTTGTATTTATGAGTGATTTTACTTGTTATTAGTTGGACTAAGTTTATTCTAAATTTTGTAGTATTCTACTTTTGAATCTTTATAATAAATTTTTAGAGTGTATTTGGATAATAAGAGATAGTTAGATGAGTATGCTAGTGGGTAACTCATATACCTATCCCCTGATGTCATATTATAGTCATGATTCAGTAACAGAGAGTTCTATGTGAGTGAAATTGACTTGGATTCTTAAATTTGAATTATATAATGAAAAATTTGGCCAAATTAATACTATAATTAAACATTGTCATTTTATTGTACTTCTAGTTTACATGTGTTTATTGATATCATTTAGATAGAGGATTGAATTATGTGGTCTTTATTATTATTGCATGTAATAGTGATAGTACATTCACAATTTCTAGTTAATTTCTCGATATTCAAATTATTCTTATTTACCCTTCTATGAAGGATAGGGCCACTCTCAATGGGGAGGTGTGTGGGAAATCGATGGTCTATGGTTGGAGGTAAAATAATTGGATGATGCTCTCCCTCTGACAGTTGATTCAACCTTTGGAATTATACTTAGGCTATGTTTATGGATCATAGAACTATTTGAAAAGTTCATTTTACTTTTATACACATTGTATTGTATATTTGACTTTGTACAATTTTGTACATTATTCTTTGATGGATAATTAAACACATTAGTGGTTGTGTAAATTGTATAGTATTTTGAAATTATAATAGTAGTGGTTTTAATCTTATTCATAGATAAATTATGGATTATATTAGTATTTTTTATACCTCATTATTTTTCATGTACTTATATTAAAATATGTTCATCTTGGAATCTGGTTAGATTATTTGAAAACTAGATGGATCAGATTATTAGCCAATGGGATAATATAGTATTGTATTTAATGATTTGATACATTTATTATTCAAATAATGATTATATAGATAGTTATATATATTTTTATAATTAATATATGTGATAAAAAATAGCAAAACTATTGGTTAACCCAGTGGCAAAACATTGTGGTATCAGAGTGAAGGTTTAACATTCAAATTTAATGCATCACCTGATGTAAATCTATTCTCATAATTTTTTAGAGAGGATAATTACACCAGGAAAATTGGTTGGTGAGTTAACTTCAAATGCAAACCCTCGAGTTGATCTTATTCAACTAGCAATAGATCAAGCTACAAAACTAGATCAAATTCTTGTTATCATGAATGAGACTAGAGATAGAATAGTAGCTCTAGAGCAAGAAGTTTAAGGACCTAAAGAGGAAGTTGAATAGGATGTTCTAGAGGAAAAACTTGAAGAATAATAAGTACCTCCATATTAGGGGCATGAATAAGGTCAGTATGTGGCTAGAGCTTAAGTAGTTATAGAATTTACGTGTGACATGAATAAAGTTAACCCACACAAGTTTGATGGTACCAAAATAATGAGCATTTCTAGATCAAGGAGTTTATCATGGGATTGAAACCTCAAATTAGGTATGAAGTGGATGTCAATGGACCATTACCATGGATCAAGTCTTTGAGAAATCAATCCAATAAGATTAAAATCTGAAATCATTGGTAGAGGTCAAATAAAATTTTAAGAAGTTTAGTAGTTCCAAGACATCCTTCGAGAAGAAAAACTAGAAACAGAATGGGACTTCTAAAAACCAATTCAACAATCAGAATACAAGATTTAGTAATGCTTCTAGGAACAAGAAACCAAGAGGTAATTTGAAATCAATATTCAAGGGTGTTAATCAGGCTGAGAGCAAAGGACCACCTATCAGATATTTTACTTGCATAAGAGATCATTATGCTAAGGATTATCCTCGGTGAAAGATAAATGGTAGAAACAAGAATACATCCACTTCTACATCACAATAGGGAACCTTTTAGTAGCATATTCATGCAATAATGGAAAATAATCAAGAATAATTATAAGCCTCTCCTATCGAAGTATCAAGTACTTTGTTTGGGCATTTTATTATTGTTTTTATAGATACAAGAGCTACTAATTTTTTTATCTCTCTTAGAATGCTAAGCAAATTATCTAAGAAAGTTAGTTTTATGGAAACTTCTTGGTCAGTGCAGTTTAGAATGATTCTAAGGTCAAGGTTGATATATGTCTTGATGAGGCTGAAATCAAATTTCTAGAATTCACCATAGTTGTTTATATTTATTCATCACCACTAGGGTCATATGATGTGATCATATGAGTGAATTGGATCTTTAGTCATAAATCCAAAGTCAATTATTTCCTTAAAAAGGTTGAATGTTTGGATGATTTTAGAAACCAAACCCAAATTCAAGGAAGTCAGAGGGAGTTAAAACTCAAGAAAATTTCAGCCTTTTAGTTGAAAAAGGATAAACATAAGGGATGTCAAGTGTTTCTAGTTAAAATAGAAGAAATTGATGAAGCTAAGGAACCCAATTTGGAAGATTATTCTTTTTTACAAGAATTTTAGGATGTTTTTCCAAAAGAGTTACCAATGTTTCCTCCTAAAAGGGAATTTGATTTCACTATTTATATCATTCCAAGATTAAAACCATAGTCTAAGGCACCCTAAAGGATGACAAAAACTAATTTGATTGAGTCAAAGGCACAACTTTAGGAGACATTGGCCAAGGGTTTGATTTAGCCAAGTGTTTCACCATAGAGTGCACTTGTAGTCTTTGTCAAGAAGAAGTATGAAACCCTTCATTTGTGTATTGACTATCACATGCTTAACAAAGCAATGATCAATAACATGTATCCTCTGCTTCACATTGATGATATTTTTTATCAAATAATAGGTACTGCACTAGTATTTCTCAAAATTGATCTTTGTGTTGGGTATCATTAGTTGAGGATTCAAGAGGAGGATATCCTAAAAACAAATTTCATGACTCATTATCGGCATTATGAGTTCATAGTAATTCCTTTTATAATAATTAATGCAACAACAACATTCATGAATCTCATGAGCAATGTGTTCATGGATTATCTTGATCATTTTGTGCTAGACTTTTTGGATGATATACTCATCTATTCCAAAATTGAATAAGAACATTTTGATCACTTGCATTTAGTATTATAGTGGTTGTGGAAGCACAAGATTATGGAAATTTTTCCAATTATGTTTTATTTCAAAGAAGAGTACAATACTCAGGGCACATTATCTCAATAAAAAGAATTTTAGTGGATCTAACTAAGATTAGAACCATTATGGATTATCCAGCTCCTAAGAATGTGCATGAGGTGCATAACTTCATGGATTTAATAGGGTAATACATAAAGTTTTAGCCAAATTTTTCCAATATATCTAACCCTATTACCTCCCTTCAATAAAAAGGGAATCATTTTATGTGGTCTGATAAGTGCGAAGAAGCCATTTAAGTTATAAAATAAAGGCTTACTTTTGAAACAGTGTTACAAATTCTAGATTTAAATGGCCAATTTTTAGTGATAACATATACATCAAGGGATGGTTTAGAAGGATTTCTAATGTAGGATGGTTCAATAGTGGCCTATGAATCAAGGAAACTAAAGCCTTATGAGTTAAATTATGCTCCTCATGACCTCGATCTTGTTGCCATAGTTCATGATTTTAAAGTTTAGATGCATTGTTTCTTGGGTAAGCCTTTTGAACTTAAGACTAATAACTTGGGTCTTAAGTATATATTCACACAACCTAACTTCAATGCTTATCAGAGGTGGTGGTTAGAATTTCTATCAAATTATGATTTTGATATAAACTATATTAACGAAAAGGAGAATAGAGTTGAAGATGCCCTTAGTCATATAAGGTGCATTGTGGTTTTGGCTATAATAAGTACTTTTTGAAATCATATAGCAAAATTCTCACCTAGAGATGAATTTTATGAGGAAGTTAAGAAATCCTTGGCAAAGATTCTCAAGATCATAGATACCAAGGTTTTAAATTTTATAATGATGGGGTTTTGAGGTAAAATGGTAAAATATATGTGCCTGATAGATAAAATTTGAGGAATATTAAACTAAATGAATTGCACAATACTCCTTATTTGGGACATCCTGGAGAGACTAAACTACTAGCAGAGTTAAAATGATTGTATTTCTAGAAAGGAATCAAGAAGGATGCAACTAATTTTATATATATATGATTATAGTGTTAGTGATTCAAAATTGAACATGTGCATCATGTTAGGTTATTGTGCCCACATTCCATATCAGAATGTAAGTGGTAATTTATTAGCATGAATTTTGTCTAGGGGTTGCCTATGTCCAAAAGCTACCATGATATGATCTTGGTAGTTGTGGATAAACTTACCAAGGTAGCTCATTTCATTTATAGTATTTTGATAGATGATGCAATTA